>JALLOT010002506.1:0-12655 GCA_036939595.1 Thalassiosira livingstoniorum | reverse complement strand
CGATGTATATATATATATATATATATATATATATATATATATGTGTGTATATAGCTAATACATTTCAAGCATTTTTTGATATTATCTTTGCAGTGCTTTTGCCACTCAATCCTAACAGACAGATTTAATTTGCATATTCCTTGTTACAATATTATTTGATTCAAAAATCATGCTCTACAATTTCTAGATGCCAACAAATGACTACCATACTGGCCTTGTCTAATGTACTAACAATCCAGGAATTACTTTTGACTGGTGGCGTTCATTCTTCTCAGTTTGTTTTGAAAACAGGTCTTCTGTTAGTGCTATTGACAGGGGGGAGGCTGTAAATTTCTCTGCAAATTGAAGTTAGTGAATCCACCACTTGTAGCATTGTCCTCAAGCTCAAGGTAATAAAAAGATGATATATTAAGCTACATTTAAGAGTTTTAGCACTATGTAATGAAAGTCAAATGTATCAAAAATGTGAGATGAATGGTGTCAACATCTGCTGCGGCCATACAAGATCTGCACATGGCAACCCTTGTCATAAGAATGTTTTTTACATTCCTTTTAGCCTTGTACAACTGCTGTCCACACACATGTAAATTCGGAGCATATTTTGGTTTTAACTTTTCATCCGTGTGAAAAATATGCAACTGTAACTGCATGTAACTTTTAGACAACAATTTTTTATTCAAAATTTGGACAAAACAACCATTCCAATCAATTAAGAACAAAAAAATAATCTCTTTATATTTGACTAGTTCTTGCCCATAAATTTGCCTGATTTCACATCTTTAAATCTGTATCTTGGGATTTTTGTTTAAGATTAATTTGATTGTTTCAGTTCTTTTTCCACTGTATTCTACTTCTTGGAATAATCAGAATCAGTCAAATTTGTTTTCTGGTAAGATGTTCCAACCACCTCAATATTTTGGATACTTTCTTCATTATCTGCTATCCAAGTCCCTGGATGCCTTGTCTGATACTACATCAATAGCTTAATGTTTGCATGTTCAATTTCAAAACCGACACAATTCATGAAAAGTATTGAATCACATTTGTCATTTCTTCCACATACATTTTCAACAATACAACAACCTAAAAGGCTTAACTATTTCTTTATTTAATTGTGATGGAAAAATTGCTGATTGGCAGACTTCCATTATTTATTGTAGTAACAGTAGGAATTTTTCAAGACAATTTTGAAAAAGGAGGCATGCTTTTTTATTTTCAATTTTAACTTATATTTTTTATTCTCTTTTGAAGCATTAAAGGAAGATAATGGTTTAAAATTAGCTTTTATTACGTATGATTGTACTAAGGTGTCTTAATGAGCCCATGGAAGGGAACAAATGTTCATTTGTCTGCTTTTAAATGTCCATAGCCATAATTACTGACAACTGAAAGAAAATTCACTACAAATGTGAATGTTGCTTTAGCTTTGATTGAAAGAGATAAAATTATCTCAAAAAGGAAAAAGTCCTCAGAAAGTAACTATAGAATAAGGAAAAACATGAACAAGATGACATCCAAAATGAAAAGTACTTAATCCTAGAGATATGTGAGACCAATAATAAAATTTACATGTGATGTAAGTATGGGGATCAGTGTTTCAGAGTGACCAAATTAGCTCACATTTTTTTGGCCAAAAATAACACTTGGAAGTTTTTGGAAATTTATTTCTAATATTAACATAAACATTTGTGTTTATTTCAGATATCTCACTAGAAAACTGTTACACTCCCTTCCATTTGCTTTTTTTGTTGAAGTTGAACATATTTTTAATATTCGCTATTTTCATTCAAAATGCATGTAAACTATTTCATTACTTTCTAAATAGTCACACTATTTTTGACTATTTTATGACTCAAGCAAAATTTTGATTTACGTAAAAAATAGTATATTCTCTACCCAAAAATTTGAAAATGCTAAAAAAATTGTTTTTAACAGAAAAGTTAGTTTTTCAATTCAAACTTAAAAGTAAGTTTGATTTCATAAGAAAAAGTTTAGTTTTCATTTCAAACATAAAACAAAAAATGTAAGAGAAATTGTCTGTTTATCCAGAAAATAAAACCTAGATCAAGGAATTAGTTACATTATTGTTATTAGTAGTCACACCCTTCATGGTCACTATATTTTCTTGTAACTATCTGAATTTAACCACGAACTCAGCTATTTCAAACAAGCTCATAAATTCATCCTATAAAATTACCTAGACTATACTAAGGCAGAGCATAACTTTTGTCTTTCTTTTGCAAAAGGGTACAGTAACAGCAACAGGACCATGGAATCATCTACTCAGAATACAAGTAGAATAATAATCCACTTAGGCTGGATTAAGGTCAGTCTGGAGATTATTTCCTGTGTAATTTCAGTTAACACCGCATCTGTACCGCAGTGACAACCAAGGGAGAGGAGGGAGAGGACAAATGGATCGCCTCTTCAGTAGGAATAGAACAAGAAGTTGGGTCCAAAATAGCAGAAGCTGTTGGTATTGACAGGGGACGATGAGTCACTTGCAGCTATTTCAAAAAAAACTATTGAAATCATGCCACTACTAAAAAATTAAAAAAAGTAATAGTGATAGTGCTATTTGAGTTCACTACCAAGTCACTCTGAAAAACTAATGGGGATTTTTTACAGTAAAGGTGTGTGGAGGTACCAGAATATGTAGAATGGAGTTCTGACAGACCCTATAGGACATACTACATAATACTATTTTTAACCAGATTAAAGGAAGACTATCTTCAGAAATTCACTTGGCATCCATCATGATGCAACTAAATTTCATACTTGTTGTCTGTATTGTGTGTATGGCAGGAAAAGCCTACATTTTTTAAATTTTGATGCCATTTCTTATCTGAAAGTCTCACACAAGTATATTCCTTTCATTCCTTTTAAAACTAATCAATTCATATCTGTGAAACCTGAATACAATCTTGTACTTTTGCCATGATCCCATAAACATAGGAACTATATATCCCATATCAAACCCAATAACTTTCCCTCTTTTATTCCAGAAGTTGTGGTGGGACATCTTGAAATCCTTGATGCTTTTTGGGCTAATATTCTCATATGAGTACATAGTTCAATTTTACATTCTCAAATGAGTACATAGTCTGAGTTTCTCCATATTGCTCCCCTGACCTCAAACATGCGCAAATTGATTTGGACCTTTTTAATTAGTCCGTTCAAATGTCAAATAGTGTATTCCTACCTTCAGAGGGACTGATCACAATGTCTCTGTCAGAAACACCACATCAAAATAACCCCTTTGGAGATGACTTGTCAAACCTTCAAATGACTTCTGAAATTGGGTGCATGTGATGGTTGATGGGTAAAAAATACATCTTCTAAAGTAGTCTTTTGAAAAATATTGTATTGATCCACAGAGGTGGTTTTTGCAGATTTCTGTGATATTTACCTCTATCTACCATACCAACAATTATGATACAAAAAATCTACATGAAGGCCCTAATAATTGGACTACATTCTAAAATGAGTATGTAGCACCATTTTTTATAAAAAAACTTTCTTGGAATTTTAAATTCCTATGTCAAAAACATATGAATTTTTCAAAAACAAAAAATAAACACTCTTTTGAGAACATAGTACCAGGCCAGCCAGCATTGAAAGTATGAGTCAGTACAGTCCAATTCCAAAGTAAAGCCAACTGGCAATGCAATAACTAGTACAATCATGTCAAAAATATCATTATCATGTAGTATGCGTCTTGTGTCAAAAACACACACCAATAGATATCATTCATGCTTAAGCATAACATGAACCCCAGTTAGCACTTTTGGAATTTGATGAAACTCTGGAAGCCAGGTTGAATTCATAATAGCAAAAAAACAATTGCATAAATATTTTTTCAATTTTATTATTTGAATTAAACATTCTTGCTAAGAACAAGAAAAGGCTTAAATTGTTCTGTGAAGACATTTTTTAAAAGCACCCTTTACCATATTATAGTATAGTAGTGGTACACCTAGGCTATACATCAATTTCCCATTTTTTGTCTAGCTTGTGTAAAGCCAACTTTCCTCACTTCCAGTATTTATATTTTTACACAAACCATAGACAGCCCAAATAGTCACACAATCTTCATATATTTGGCATTGTGGGACTTCTTGAATTTTTGAAAATACTGATTTTGCAAAGAGAGAGAATCAAGTGATGGACTTGGGCATATTTGGAGAACATAATGACACAAATACAAAAATTATATTTATAAAAAAATCCAAAATCAGCAGTTCCCAAAAATGAAAAAGAGATTGAAGATAACAACATGCTCTGGTACTTAACAATACTCCTACTTTCACCTACACCTTCTCACATTACATTAAAAACAACAGCCAACAACAGCAAAAACATGAACAGCAATCCTGCAACAAAAAATAAGTATGATAATGACTAACATACAATGACTGTAAGAGTACTACAAGCATAAGATAATGAAGAATTCAATTTATTAGACCTTCCTAGTACATGTTACCAACAGCTTGGCTGCCATTTTTACAAGTGCTAGCAGACACCTAAGTAGAACAACTCTCTAAATCCTGCCATTCATTGCAGTTAGAGCTTTGTTGCTCCAGTCTCCAGTTCCAGTGACTCATGACCCATTACTCATAACTGTTTACTGCAATAATGTTTGTCATTGCCATGGCTTATGGTAGAATAACAGCTGCCATGTACCTATCTACCTTGTAACTACAATACCTACCTACTTACATACTCCTACAATACAAAAAAATACTATTACTCCTAATAAGATACATAATACATACTACAAAAATAAATAAAAGTGCTCCATCCTACATAACATGTGAAACTGGTTTGGCACAACTGCCCACTAGTGACTGAAACTCATAAAAGTGATTTTTTGGCAAACTTTGACTAAAACAATCAATATTTTCTGCTCTTTTTGATAGTGCAATTTCTAACAGTGACTAGGCAAGTGGTGCTGAGTAATAAGTGACGTGCCAAATGGATTTGGTAATAGAATCACAAGGTTGTTTTTATATTATGTCTGTGGCTCACCCCATGATGCTGTACACAGATGATAAAGGTCCAAAATTGACAAGAACCAATTTTAATTTTTCTGGTATTAGGCTCTGCTGAGAAAAAATGATAAGTCATCCAATTGTCACTTAATTTAGAAAAATTATGTAGGAACAAGCACATACATTGTATTCTACAAAAACATGCATCAGCATCAGAGCTGCTACATACCAATATTTTTTGTGTTAAAAAAAACTAACCTGTTGTGATCACCTTTCAATCAATAAATGTGGTCAATATTCTTTGAGTATGAATATCTCAGCTGGAAGTTTTGCTCAAAAAGGAATCATGACACAAAAAGTGGGCAGTTTTGTTCAAGCCAGTCTCATATAATAATAGGAGCACCTACCAACCAAGGTACTACCCACCTACTTGTACTTACCTCAGTAAGTACAATACCTAAGTACATATTATTATTATGTACATGGTGTAAAATAAAAAAAATGGTGTAAGTACACTGAAGGAAAGATCAAAAGAAGTGGGTGTTTTGAAGGCAATAACTCAGAGCTATTTGGGGTTAGTTATTTTTCCTATTATTGTTTTCAAATATTATTTTTATGCAGGGTTCTTGTAGTTGCTATGTCCCAAAGATTGTTTTAAGCCATTTTGGTAGGAGTAGAATTGAGAGAGTGCCACATCTTTTGCTCTGGGGTCTGGGTTTGGCCAGTGAGCCAGACCACTCAAAAGTTCTAATCTTGCCATCAATCCCAAATAAAGGTTTTAATGCCACCACCACCATCACTGACCCCAACAACATCATCAACGCCAAAATTCCTCCAATGAAAATAACTACCTTCAGATCAACCTTGCATCCCATCTAACCCAACAAATCTGTTAGCAAAATCAGTGCATCACTGCATCCATTTCCACTCCTTGGCACCCATCTGCAGTACATTTTTTGGGGCATCCTCCATTTTGCTGGGACTTTCCATCCAAACAACTATGTGTGCTCCTACTCTATCTATCCACCCACGTTGCTTAGACAGCACAATTGATAATGATTTTAGGGAGAAATTTGGCAAAGGTTTAGGGAGTGGGTAGGCTGTGATGATTAGTCCTGAGAGTTTGCAGTCAAAGGAGATGTTGCAGGAGTTGTTAGTTAGGGATTCAAGCCTGTTGAATGACAATGATGATGAGGACTGTGGAAATAGGGTGTACATGCCTTGGGCCCATGTTACATATTGGGAAATCATCTTTTCTATCAAGCCTACAAATTGCAGAGCCAATTCATCTACAAAGATCTATAACCAGGTGTCTGCACTAGCAATGAGTTCATCAACAAACCAAGGTGGATCTTCCACAAATTTGCATTAGGATCAGGATCTGCCAGTGTTCTATGCTCTCTGCTTCCCCATCTCTGCCATCTTCTTCTCTATACCAGTCTGATGCACATGATCACTTGAATCAATGGATAACATGATGGAATGTGCCTCAATTGTATGGCCATCAGGGAGGCATGTTTTTTTAAAATTATTTTAATTTTTTGTGTTGATTTTTGAATTGGAATTGGGGTTGGAGGATAAGCCTGGATAACCCATTTTTTTGGGGGGGTTCTAGTTGTTTTGTTCTATTTGGTTATTTGGAGATTGCCAGAGAGCTTTCAGTAGTATTAGGGTTTGAGTTTAGCTTTTGAAAATTCTTTGGTTTTTAGGTGGGCTGGTGATGTATGGAACACATGACAGTGTTATGGCTGTAATTTGTATATCTTAAATTATTTGAAGCCATCATGGTACCACAACATGAGTGCCAAATATAAATGAGTTCATTCATTTTTCATTGCTCGATGATAAACTGGCCGGGAATTACCTGGTTAGTGACTTTTTGATGAATAAATTGATATGTGACTGTCATGATATTTCATTTTCAAATCATTGTAATACCTGGTCTGCTGAAAGCAAATGCTGAAGTCACTGATAGTACTATTGAAGGGAATGCAATCCATTAAGGAAGTTACTACATGTTAGTGTGCTTTCCACAATACTTTACTGTCCTTTTATTTTATATGGGTAATTATCAAAAAGGATGTTATAAAAGTTGGAGATGGTGCAATTCATTATTTCATATGGAAGTGCATGATCAACTTTACATCATTGTTTCAATGTAGGTTTTTCTTTATGGCATTGTACATTACAGCAATACTTTCAAACAAACAGTAAACCATTTCTGAGGTTGGATGGCAAAACAAAAAATTACAAGGAATTTTTAAAGCTATTTTTTTATCATCTGATATGATGATATTTTGTTGACTTACATATTAATTTCCCAATTACCTGTATCATCTTCACTCAAGAGCCATTTACGAAAATTTTTTTGATGCTATGATAAAAAAATCAGAATAATTTTTATGTTGAATTTTTGTCAAACTTCTGTTTTTCCCTTGAAATTCCAAGCACAAAAACTAAAATAAAAGATAGTCCTGTAATCCCAATTTCTTTCACAAAAATGACATTGATACAATGGGCACAACATGTGATGTGCATAATCACACTCCCTTAGGGTTGTTGTTGTATGTTGATGATGCTGTCAATGATTGAAAGCATTATTGATGTTTTATTTATGGCTTTTGATTTTACATAAAATGTGGTAGCAAAATTATTACATCCAAAATGTCTATGATATTGACAAATCATCCATAAAAATAAACAAATTGGCCACAGCCAGACATCCATCAGGATGCATCATTTAAGACTATTCAAAATAAAAAACATCCCCAGTACTTATAAATGCCAAATAATTTTTTTAGACACATTTTCAAAGTTCTTTTTTGTACTAATTCCTACGTTATAAAAGAACAGTTTTTCGAGCAAATGATTCAGTTTCGCTCTCTAGGTAGGGCGGTATTATTAGTAGCGTAATATTTTTGACACGTCTAATTTAAATTTTAATGTCAGAATTAGATATAGTCTACGTGCCTTTTTACTTTTTCAAATAGAAATTAGCACATATTTGGACATAAATAATAAATACTTTCAATACTATGTACAATAGGGTATCCTGAGTAAACATACCAAAAATGATATTTTTTTGCTTTGAAGGTAGTGGGGCAGAATCCATCCGACTGTTTTTCACTCCAAAATAATGTTTATGAAAATATTTTTTTTTTTAATTGTTCAAATAGATTTCAGCACTTTTTCAAAAATACTACTACTACAATTTCAGGTATCATGTAGAAATCAACACGTATTTGTACCAAAATTTTTTTTAACTAAAATATTTAATTTCTAGCGCAGATGACATGCAAGCAATGGCCATGTGGTTGAGCGCAGACCAGTCGGATCCAAGGTCCCTGGTTGGATTCTATATTATAGAATAAAATCTGGTATTCAAAATTTATTTTGTCTCCATTTAGACAAAAAAATTTATTAGGAAAACATAGAAATAAAAAATATTATTAATATTTTTATTTTTTTATTGTTACCTTCAATCCAAATATATTTAACGTTACTTAATTTTTCTTAACATATGAATATGCGAGTCTATCGATCATCTATTGCACATTCGTTAGTGATTCCTTCCGCTAGCATTGAATTTTATGTAAGTAGATATGTAGGTATGGAGCGGATTTTTTTTATACCACACACTATGCATTATGCATGGGTACGTACCTACAATTTATACGAATAGTGCATAATATATTTTTATACATTGATACTATACAAAAAAGTTTCTAATTCCTATTTAACTTGTACATGATGTTTATTAATACCAATAATAAATAATAATAATTAATCGGAGGCAGATGCAGACCAATTGTCAACTCTCATCAGTCTTGTTTCACTCTTTGGCCAAATGTCTACTGGAGATATTTGACATTTTCTTCTGATGGCAAATATTTTCGCAATAAATAATACTACTTTCTTATGAATACCTCGAGACCTTGCAATGCATAAAAAGGTGATTTTTAAAAAATTAATACTCCCTTTAAAAATTATTGAAAATTGAGTTTTTTGTGTTAAATAAGATTATTTAAAAAACTACTGCCAATGACAACTTTTGCCTCCTCCAACTCATCCTCATTCATTTCCGATTGGTCGCTATCAGTTCCACTGTCACATTCATCAGGGTTAATCTCATTGTCAGCAAGGCAATCCTCATCTAATTCATTTTTTAAAGACTGTTCATAGTGATTTGAAAGCATACGATCATTCTCAGTCAATTTACATCATTCATTGCAGCATTAATCACCGCCATGTCTGCACTTACACCTTCTGCTTTTACCACTGCCAGCTTCTCCGGAATGATTTTCTTCGCATCTTTGAGCGTCTTGTACCAATTAATGACAGAATCATCAGGCTTTGGGCACGTAATGTCACGGCTGTATTCAAGCAGAAAAGGTCTCCACTTAAATAAAAGCTTGCACCTCTTCTGGTCTGAGATTCCTGGCCCTGGAAGTACCTCCAAATTGTTCTGCATGGTCATAATGTGCTCACTCCTCTCCTCTGCAGTCAGATGTGTTGAAAATTGGTGGGTTCCATCCCCATGGTCATTTCATTCAGCTCATAGGCTCCAAAAGTAAAGACATGTTACTGAGATGTGGATTCTGGCTCAACATAGAATTTCTTCTGCCAATCATCAAAGTTCTTGAAAGCTTCCTTGGGCATTCTGGACAGATGGACCTGCTCATGGATGTTGAGAATTTTATCAAGCTCTTCCTCGGTGTAAATGTTCCTCTTGTGATAGGAGAACTTCACCAAATTGAACAATTGGTTGCAAATCTGCTTGTGTGGCCCTTCACAAGGAAAATGAGGCTAACTTCTTTGGCTTTCCCACTCTCCACAAGTCACTGGCAAAAGCAAAACACAGTCTTGTTCTTGTTTTGACCAGTGCAGTTGTCTGCACACAAAACTAGATGGCCAATGACAAGCCGCTCCTATCAAAACAAACAACAACGGTAAGAATGTGACAAAAGCGCAAGAAAACCACAAACTCACTTACAGAGAGTGCCCTCATAAAGCAGGAAGTAACTTGGTTTGATCCGCGACCATTGGCCCCTTCATTCCAGATAAAGACATCCATCTCCTCACTGACATTGTCAGCAAACCCAGATAAGTATTCAGTCAAAGCACTGAGATAATATGCTGTCCCAAACTGTTCAGAGCCAAGATTTGGAACAGCCACATTCTGCTCCATATCAAAGGTCAGCAATACTGTCCGCTGATCCATTGGCACACCCTACTCAGCATTGTGAATTGCTTCAAAAATGAAATCCTCCAAGATCTCCTGCTGTTTGCGATACTGTCTGGTGTGCTCATCACCTGCTGCCTTATTTGCATTCATTGTTGCAAGTATCTCTTGCATTGAGTCCTCTGTAACCATTCCATTGGCATGTCTGTTCTCCAACAAAGTAAGCTGCCTCCCAAATACCACCCTCATGAGTTCAGCAAGCTTAAAACATTCGTCACAAGTACCCTCCCCCTTTGGCCGTATCCTCATGCATGGAAAACGCCTCTTCCAATACCGTTTGAAGCTAATCCAGTAAAAAAAATGCAGACACATTTGGACAAAGTCCTTCACAAAAGAAATAGATTAACTGGCACAGGGCAAACGTGGACACAAACGGACAGAGACAATATTTTTTATCAACAAGGATCAAATACCTGATGGGCGGATTGTAACGTATGGCCAAATCGTTGTCAATTACAGGCCCCAAAAAGAAGACCCTAACTGCACTTGCCTCACTGTTGGTGGAGATAGGATAGATTATCCATGGGAGGTGGCAACACCCACAGCCGATTTGTCAATTGTCAAGTTGTTATTGAACTCCATCATATCCACACCGAATGCACACTTGTTCACAATTGATATTGAAAATTTTAATCTCAACACTCCCCTAAACAGGTATGAGTCCATGAGACTCAAATATGATCTCCTCCCCCAGGATATCATTGATGCCTACAATTTGAAAAATAAAGTGGACAGCAATGGTTGGGTTTATGCGGAAATAAGGAAAGGGATGTATGGGCTCCCACAAAGTGGCATTTTAGCCAATAAACTGCTCACAAAAAGACTGGCGGAAGAGGGATACGTACCTTGCAATGTGACGCCAGGTTTGTGGCGTCATGAGACACGGGACACCAAGTTTGTCCTGGTAGTAGATGATTTTGGGATCAAGGTTACAAATGAGGAAGATGCAAAGCACATCATTGACACACTCAAAAAGCATTATCAAATTACCATCGATCCCCATGATGAAACGTTCTGTGGCATTAATTTGAAATGGCATTATGATGCTGATCCGCCATTTTTGGACCTGTCGATATTAGAATATATTACCAAGGCACTCCCAAAGTTACAGCATAAATATCCCAAGCGCCTCCAACATTCTCCCCACAAACATACTCCTATCACATATGGAAAGGGGCCACAATTGGTGGAAATTGACGAGTCTAAGCCATTGTCAGCAAAACAAATAAAACTTGTGCAAAACATTGTGGGAACATTACTGTACTGCTCATGGGCAGTGAACCCAACTTTAGCAGCTGCTCTCAGCTCCGTTGCAGCCAAGCAAGCAAATGGTACAGAAGCCACAGTGGAAGCATGCAACCAGTTATTAGATTACGTTGCAACCCATCCAAATGCTGTCATCCGGCACATCATGAGTGACATGGTTTTGGCCATTCACTTCAATGCTTTGTACCTGTTGGAGAAGGGAGCAAAGAACAGAGCAGCCGGACATCATTATTTGTCAAACTTTGAGGATGAGGATTTTAACAATAGAGCTATTCTCACCTTATCAACAATTATCAAACATGTCATGGCATCCACAGCAGAAGCAGAGCTTGCAGCAATGTTTTACAATGCTTGGGAGGCAATCCTGTTGAGAGTGGCGTTGGGATGGCGGTGCTCCTCCCATCACCGTTGACAACACAACTGCCCATGGTCTCACCGAGGGCTCAATGTTCCCAAAGCGCTCAAAAGCCATGGACATGTGCTTCCATTGGCTTAAAGACAAGGAGGCACAGGACCAGTTCTCTTTCTTACATTGGCCAGGGAAGAACAACAGGGTGGACTACCACAGCAAACATCATCCGCCCTCTCACCATGTCAAGATGAGGCCAGAAATTTGGCTCAATGTGTGGAGGCAGAAAATAAGGCTCAGAATGTGACAGATGCCACCAGAGAACTTGGATCTTTTTTATAGATGATGAGTCACTGAATTGGGACACCCCCGTAGTTGGCCTGCCAGGGTGTGCTGATTACCTAGGCTAAGTAGCCCAGGTAGGAGCAGGTGGAACCCCAAACATGCAAGCCCAAACATGTATGTGGTCAGCGGCCACTCTTGGTACTGGGTAAGTACCCTAAGTACCAACAGCCAATGACAGATTTGTTAGCTAGTAGTAGTTAACCATTATTTTAGTCATGTACTGAAACAGAACAGGCTCACCATGAGCATCTACATCTAGAACTTTAGCATTGTGATTGAGTCATTATCACATCAAAAAACGAAAAATTCCTTTAACGTTTTTTTTTGAAAGATTTTTTAAATCTGTTGGTTGGGTTTAATTTGGATAATTCCCAAAACTCATAAAAAAGCCTCCGGAACCAACTCTCTATGTGTTTTAAAGGACGTTTGCAATTTTTTTTAACCCTTGTTTTTGCTTGTTTG
>JALLOT010002505.1:0-12666 GCA_036939595.1 Thalassiosira livingstoniorum | reverse complement strand
AAAGAGCCTACACTTGAAATTGAAAAGGAGCCGGGCTCCTTTTCACCGATACTGATGGTACTAAGTATGGTACTTACCTGTACTTACTTATGGGCTCTTGGTGGGCTTAACATAATATTAATAACATATGAGCTAACACGAGGCAATTAATTGAAAAATTAAAAAATGATTGATAAGTAAGTGTCAATTATCATTGATGCTTACGATATGTTGTCTATTGCAGACTATTTTTTCAACCTTAAGCTGAACTTGAACGCTCTGGGAAAGAACATGGTAACTGGTAACAATTTAGATATCGTAAGTAGAAAAGCACATGTCTTTAGTGTTTCCTTGCAGGGGAAAAATGGAAATACGGATCACAACAATCGCATTATTATTTCAAGATTTTAGTTGTTTCTTGTACTTTTGCCCTGCGTCATACACCTACTTTAGCAGTTGACGACAAAAATAATATTAGGAGAGTATCCAACTTTGGCAAACATGAGATATCTTCCGCTTGTCACATCCTTCGCTGCAGGGCTGTCTAACCACAACGTTTCTGCGGGTGGGAAATCTGGAAAAACGGAAAAATACGATGCAATAGTCGTTGGGTGAGTTCTGCAGAAATTGCTCATCAGGAAGCAACGCCAAAACACCGGATTTTTTCTCACCCCATTCGATCCAAACCCAATAAATCAAATTTAGGGCCGGAGCAGCAGGTTGTCCTTTGGCCCAAACCCTTGCCGAGGGTGGCCTAAAAACTTTGCTCATCGAGAGAGGGTCTGATCCTCCTGCTTCGGGTGACAACATTGAAGGATCCGGCAGAGTTGTTCATTCGGATTGTGTGGAAAGTTTCTTTTCTAATGGCGTTGTCGTGTCCACCGGAAATTGTATGGGTGGTTCGACAATACACAACAATGGGATTTTCATAGAGGAAACCCCTGGGTGGTTTGAAGAAAACTTTGGAGATGATTTTTTTGATGAAGACATGATCGAGGATGCTTTCACTTGGGTGAGCAACAGCTTCGTCTAGTCGATATTTGATTAATGCTGTGCTTTGCTAATCAATATGTATAAAAAATTGGGTGATTTCAGGTCAGAGAGCAGGTGGCCGAGCCAACCAGACAGATAACAACCGAAGGGCAGGAATTTTTCGAGGAAGTCATAAAATCCATGGAATCGCAAGGATTCGAAGAAGCTGACACTGACGGAGCAACTGTAGCTGAATACGGAACCTTTCGGCCATACTCGATATTTGACCAAGACACCGGAGAACGCTTTTCTGCCGATAAACTACTTGACACTGAGAATGAAAATTTGGTGATTATGAAAAATTCGGAAGTGAAGAAGCTTACTTTCAAACAAAAGAAAAATAAAAGCTATGCTGTTTCGTGTGTGCAATTTATGGATGAGACCAAAGGGGACGCATGCATCAAAAAGAACGGCCGAATTTATCTTACTGCAGGTGAGGAATCCAATGCCCATGATTCTAATTCCACTAGATTAAGATTGCGTTTTTGACATGACCATTCGTATTATTCGAAAAAGGCGCATTCCATACCCCGGAGCTGTTAATGAAAAGTGGTATCGGCGAAGGTGGTTCCGTCTACAATAATTCTCAGGTAGGACACAGAATCTGACAAGTGATTGGATTTTAAGAATTGTCTTTGACACGCTCATTAGATCCTCCACGAATTCATTTTCCCCTTGTAGGTCGGAAAAAATTTGCAAGACAAACCAATAGGTAAGAAAAGCGAAGAATGCGCTTTGCACGAAGGAGATAATTTATGTTCGAATGACAGATCTCAGTTTGTTGTTCCTCTCTGAACCTTACAGCGACTGCGGCCACTTTCTTTAAAAGTGACCTAGAATACGACGAGCTTGAGTGGGGTGGGCTAGCTGGGAACAAACTTTACGATACAATCACAGGCGAATCACGAAATCTATTGCTCCAAGAGGGTTCAGTTGGCCTAGGAGACCAAATCTTCGAACTTCTTCTCTTTGAGAGGAACTTCTTACCCCCCGGGTTGAGAGACAGTGAATTCGCTGGGGGGTACATCCTCTCCTCTCGTTGTTGCCAGCTTCTTGGTGGAGGCGTTCCTCCAGGAAGCCTTCCGGCAGAGTGCAGCTTGGTGCCCGATTTGATGACAGTGTGCCTTCAATTTAATGAATTTCTTTCGGTAAGCAAAATGGTTTGGTCCCGTTAGTTGGCGGTCTCTACAAAGAAAACTTAATCTTAACTTCCGAAATCAACTCCAATTCCACAGACCGGCTGCCTCACGAGCATCTCGATCAATGTCTTGCATGTAGCGAACCCTTCGTCAACTGGAAGCGTCGAAATTGGACCCGATGGCAAATTAGCTGTTGACGTGAACTATCTTTCTGATCCAGGTGACATAGATGCCTTCGGGGAAGCTGCAAGGCTTGCCTTCAAGATCAAATCAGGCATTGACCCTTTGACTCCATACGCCCCACAAGACCCAGATGAGCATGGAGATATTTGTCCAATAGCATATCAAGACTTTGCTGACTCTACTTTGGCTGCTGCTGGTATCAATAATCCTTTTGCTGGTTATTACAGCACCGTTCAACCCAATGTGATTCATGCAACTTTAGATGCATTGGATAATTGTTGTTCTTATCTCAATTACCTTCTCAGCCAAGGTTACTCCTACGATGAAGCGGTATCGCAGCTTCCATCAGACTGCTTGCCTCTCTTCGTTTTAGGAGANCCGATCTCATCAGACTGCTTGCCTCTCTTCGTTTTAGGAGATCAGAATCCTTGCGAAGCCCCGAATTTCGTTTTGGGTTTGACAATGAAAGAGACTTCGATACTTGCAGCCCATCACATTGCCGGTACTGCAAGGATAGGTGACGTTATCGACTCCAATCTAGAAGTCATAGGAGTAAAAGGATTATATGTTGCAGATGGCGCAGCTCTGAAAACAACGCCAAGAGTCAATTCTATGGCCACAATTATGATGCTGGGCCGTCTCGCAGGTAAGGAGTCAGTACAAACTGAGATTTCTAGATTTGAGACAAATTGTCTATTTTGATGTTCTTTCGACTAACTGCGAGCAATGCTATCTCGCATTTCTTTAGGGCAAGCTTTTGTAGAAGAAACGGTCAAGGGGAAGTCTGGAAAATCGCCAAAATCTGGTAAAGTGGTGAGTGTTTGGTTTGTCAGTGTCAATGCAGATGGCATCTGGATATCCATAATTGACTTTATTTCTTCTCTTTGCAGCCCAAGGCATCTAAGAATGAAAAGAATGCACTTCGTCAGCAATCCATGGATATGAACGTTGATGAATAAGATGTAGAATGCCAATACGGACATTTTGAAGTCTGAACCCTTTCATAATTCATTATAAATAATTCAATGGAAATGTACCTTACATTCATTGGAAGTTCATGCCAATTTTGGCATAGTCTCCTGGCGTCTACAGAACATATAAATTGCGGAATCATAAAGCATAAAAACCGTTATGTCATTAGCAATATTTTTAAATTTTCAAAAGTGACATATCTTTGATCTTCCAAACTTGGTCCATTGTTCGTCACAGACGTCATCTTTTTTTAGCAAATCCTTTCTAAAGAATTGTAGAAAAAGAAACCCATCCTACTCAGGTGTTCGTTTTTTTTTTTTCAATCTTATTTCGAGAATTTTAGCTTCGCAAGAGTAACATCAGTAAAAGAAATTTCAACATTCTTGATCATACTGAAAGATTGTTGGAGGACTTCCCTTGTAGTTGATAATGCATGTTTTCTGCTGCTTTAAACTTTGCTCAATTCCCAAGTAAATTGTAACTAAAAATAAATGAAAATTGCCACATGAAGCTGTATTGAATTTGAATCAAAATACCTACAAAGGGTCTGACAGCAGAGGACAAAAGAAAAAAATACTTTACAAATAGTAGACCAGAATTTAAATAGAAAAGAACATAAAAAAGAACACAGAAAAGAACAGAGAAAAGAACATATAAAAGAACCTACAAAAAAAAGAACCTAAGAAAAAAAGGACCTAAGTACAAAAGAACCACTACAAAAGAACCTCTACAAAAGAACCTAAAAACAAGCCTACTGAGTAATCTACAAAAAACTGTAAAATAGCTTGCAAAAGAACCTACAACCAACTGAAAGGATATTACAAAATAACCTACATAATAATCAACAAAAGAACCTGCAAAAGAACCTGCAAAAGAACCTACAAAAGAACCTCTACAAAAGAACCTCTACAAAAGAACCTACAAAAGAACCCCTACAAAAGAACCTACTAAAGCGCCTACCACCATGCAAACATCTTCACCATCAAACCACCCTTCCAAATCACCTTCTGTTTCTCCCACAGCAACTCCAACAAAGTCTACAAAAGAACCTACAAAAGAACCTACAAAAGAACCTACAAAAGAACCTACAAACAACATGCAAAAGAACTCCTAAAACACTGACAAAAGATTGAAGATGAAACTACAAAAAAACTTAGGTAGGAAATGTCAGAGTTTAGTTTTGTAGATTTTGAGATCTCTTAGAGCACCAAACCTTTTCAAAAGATCCAGCCTAATAATTGTTTTGGTGGTAAAAATGTAAATTGTATACATGTTTGTTATTTTTTTAATGATGATTGTTGATATATGTAATAGTTATTTCAAGTCAATGTTAACTTGATTTCATAATTATTTTTATTCAAAAGTACTAATTTTGTTGTTGGAAACACCTCATTGCTACTTATGTTTATGACTATTTTTAACCATTCATATTTTGATCAAGAACTTAGTATGTAGTATATGAAAAACTGCAAGAGGGACATTCTGTTAAGAACAATATATTCAAAGATATTAGGTATATAGAAAGATTTGAATCAATACATGAGAATACCTTAGTTTGGATGGTGGTGGATAGGTTGTCATTCACAACCATGGAAGTGACTTTTAGTAATGTAATACTAAAAACTAAAAATAGTGTAGGCAATTTATACTTATATTGCCTATCAATGTTCTAACTATTGTGCAAGTAATTAATGTGCTGTTTGATTATACTTGTAATAAGCACTTATATATTCAAAATCAGGGCATATTCCCCATGTATATGCTTGGAAAAATGAACCGTATCATTTTCACTGAAAACATAATCACCCATTTTTCTGTAGTCATTAACCTTGTCCCTATGATATATGCCACATCATCTGCAATTGCAACGTGCCAGTTAAGATGAACAATATATAGTGTGCTGCACAGATGCTTTTGTATTGACTAAATAAATCCAATTTATTATGCTATGTTAACCATGATTTTACATATTATATGGATATGGCCCATACAAGACATGTATTCAAAACATAATGCTAGAAGAATCATCAATATTATTTTTTGGCTCAGTCAATGTAAAACTGTTATACCTTTTGCTTAATTTTGAGTATAGTGAGTGAAAGGTATTAAATAAGGAGGAAATGTATGGTAGTAATTGGGAATTTCCATGATGGAGGAAGATTCCATGTTGAAGTGATAAGAGCAACAAAAACAAAAGCAGTCATCAATAATTCTAAAATTACAATACTGAAGAAATGCTTATGAAACTTTATCAATAATTTTTGCCATAATCACCATCACCACTTTTTATAACTATAAAACAAATCCAAATGGCAATGAGATTATTGGAGTTCAACTTCTGTTATGCCAATTATGTATATAAACAGGCATCTATATACTTTCGTATGAAATGACCAAAATTATAATCTTTAACTTTTTAGACCTACCTACTATGGCAGTGGATGTATAGTTTTGAGACAATGAACACACTGGCATGGGTTTTGTTTTTATTTCTAGTATAAAAATTGTTTTGCTTATTTGTACAAAAAGGTTTTGAACAATCTCTATACTATCATTGGCTTTGACTGTACAAAATACAACTTGCTGATAAATTAATTGAACTTGTCTCTTTTCTAAAGTTTTTTTTGCTAGAGATATCTACTTTTCCTTTTTTTAATCAGCTAGTGCAGTTACAGGACCTTCTATAAGAACCAACAAATGACAGAAAAAAAACTTACCCTATATGGGCTGCATATCTCAGTAACAACAACAACTGAGTAGATATGAATTTGAGTTTTGTCTGAGTAATCACTCCAATTAGGAAATATTCAAACTCATCAAAGATATCCATGTCATTGGCATTGGTTAGGAGTAGTCAGGCAGCCTTTTTAGTATTGGGATTTGGTCCTAAAAACTTCAATATTTTGAATAAATCTAGTACAATTAAAAATTTAATTAATTTGAAATGTACTTATGTACAAATAATTGATACGTTTAACAAGGAATACAATTATGTCAGCATCAACACATGGATATCAACAAGTAAAATATTGTCATACTTAGGGAGTGTAATCTATCGTTTCAGTGCTAGACTTTTAATATAGACTGATTTTTGTTACGAATCATGACATATCAGGCATAGTAGGTGGAATTGAAGGGAATTGTTTCTCCTTCTCTCTGTAGGTTATGCCATAGATAACAAAGAAGGACTTTCTAAGTTCAGAACATCATCCACATTTGATCCTGAAAATTTGTACATTTCCTTAAAAAAGAATTGATATTAATAACTGTGTACTACCTTTGAAAGTCCACATTTTGTGTCATAACGTTGTACTCTACATGTCTCTATTATATTTGGCATGGTATTTTTAATAAAACCACCTTCCAGACTTTTGTGTGCCAACAAATATCTAGATCAGTTAACTAACCTAAAGATACTTGAGGATCTCCAGAAGAGTTACCAGTTGTTTCTGTCAATTTTGAGGGTCTTCAGATCAACTAGCTACTATTTGAGGATATGCATATCTTTGAGGATCTGAACAGTAGTTCCATATGATCCAAATATCCTACAATTTACAATTATAGTTATTTTGAATACTTCTTACATGAAAGTGATACCATATGTACCTAAAAGTAATATAATGTAACTTTTAGGGTGCATAAAATATATTGATATCATAGTATCTAGTAGATTATCCAGGTACAGAAAATGAATTTTCACTGAAAATCAAATGATTTGCAGATCCTCCAGAGTACAACCAGAACAACTATAAATCCTACAGAAACACACTGAGAATTATTATTTTGACACTTTTGTAGTTCTTGGATTTTTTTTTGCAACTCAGATTACAAATAAATTTTTGTCATTAGGAAAGTTGATTGTTTTAGTAATGAAAACAATACATAATTCTTAAAATTAACATTATCACATACATGGCAGAACTTTTTCTGCCACTGAAGAATTTTTCTGGTATTTTTATTTTCCTCTGAAATGTTAGAATTCCTTAATGTTTCATCATACTTGGTGGAATTCCTCCATTTTCTTTTATTTTCCTCCATTTCATTCTTTTAATCATTAGTACCTACACAAGTAGTAGGAAATACAAAATAATAAGTATGAGTATGTAGAAGTAAGTAATACTCAACAAAAAAATGACGTTGAAATGAAATAAAATGAACAAAAAATAAAAAAATGGTATTTTTGAATGAAGCATAACTTAATCATGAAAACTGCAAAAATGCAAGTTACAAAAAGATAAAAAGTATTTTTGAGATGGATGTAACACTTTTTCAATTTTTAATCATTTTTGTAAAAATTGGTAGAAAATTGACAAAAAAGATGAATTTTGGATGATAATTTTTTTAGCATAGTACTTTTTTCCTGATAGTACTTGGTAGGTACACAGGTAACATACCTACTGTATGAGAATTGGAAAGTAAAAAATAGCACTTTGCATTTAGATACTTGTGATCATTTTGGTAATATTAGAATAGAAAAGTACCACAAATACTAATTGTACATAGCAACATAGAACATGGTGGGAAAATGGTGAAAACTCCGCTGTAAAATTCCACTGTGTCGGAGATCATGTTGATTTTAGAATTTTATGTTGTTTTAATTTTAAAAAGAAGAAACTACTGTGATAACTAACCTTTGTTTCTTAAATATTTCTTTTTGAGCAATGAAAAATCTGTTATCAGATATGCAAAATTTTGCCAATAGTTTCTAAATTGCCAAATTTCAATAATTCTCATTATGTTCCAGTATCTACAAAGTGCAAAGTGGAGAATCCACAGGTAATCCAACTGGTACCGAAGGATCTGCTGATCCTTTAGCATTAAATGGAGAATATATGTGTTCTCCAACTTATTGATGTTAATCTGCACAGGCATATAATCTAAGTACTTACTTATAACCTGGTCATATCTAGATGTGAACCTCTAACCAACACATCCTTAACAATATTTATGAGTAATATGCAAAATGTATATTATTGTATTTTTCTATTGGTTTATTAACTCTTAATTCTTTTCAATCATTAATATGAATAGCTATTTCTGAATTGTCCTAAATATGATTCCTGAGCATTTAATCAAACAATATGATTTCATGTCTAAAGCCAAGAGTTACTTGTTACTTTGTCTATGCAGAAATTTGGTGCAAATTTGATGGCCTACCCCACACCATCATTCTTTCAAACAAACTACAAAGATAATGCCTTGTAAATTATATTTTGGCATCATATCCACCAGCCAGTACATTTCACCCTTGGGCTAGACAACTTTGGAATTAACCATTTTGGAAAGGAGCATGCACAACATTTGATCATGGCCCTGCAAAAGGAGTATGAGATAGAATTGCATAGGTAAAAATGTCTTCATTGCAGGATCACATTGAAAGGAAAATATTGAAATTGCACCATAACCATGTTAGGATACACAAAACACAGCTGAAAAATTATTACCCCCTCACACCCCCTAAGCTACAACATTCACCACACCAGGCAGGCCCAGCCAAAGAAATACAGAAATGAGGCCGAAGACCTAGCACCCAATGATGATCCCTCCTGTACTCTACCAGAGAAGTTCTCCCTATCATCCTCATGTAACTTATCGCAACAGCAAATCAATAATACAAATCAACAGAGCTCATAGTGTCAATATCTGATCAATTGTTTAGTCACATTTTTTCTTGATGTGATGATTTGATACATTACAAGCAACATGATATGAAATATTCACAGTAACAGTACCATATATTACCTTGTTGACAATAAGGCCTCTTGTTGAACTCTACCACTATTCCACAAGCTCAAGCTTTTGGAATAGTATTAGAGTTTAACAAAAGTAATACACATGAGACACGTGTGAACATGCTCATGTGGACCCCAAGGGCAGACCTTGTGACTTGAGACTGCTGGAGGCCACTTATTGCTTGGCTGGTTGCCACAAGTCATTTGACCCATTTTGCTCAATGGTATCATTCATCATGTTTTAAGCTTTTTGAAATTTTTGTCATTGTCAGCTAGAGAAGCTGATCTTGGATAACTACTTTTAAATCTGAAAAAAGTTATAAGGCTCATCCTGGAAGAAATGGTCCATCCTGAACCACCTTCTCCTGTTCATTGTATCACTATAGCTGCTACTGTTGTTGTGCTGGTAATACTATGAAACACCAGAAATCCAAAAGTATGGAAATGGGATATTATTGTGCTGTAAACAAAGTCAACTTAAGCAGTTTGCTCTGTCTTGAAATCATAGAATGGAAATACTTGTTGATTATCTCATCAAGAACTTCCTGGGTTTGTATCACCAGCAAGTTGAGCTTTTCTATGTTAATCTATGTACATATGTCTAATTCACCCATGTACACCTATGTACCTGCCTCAAGTGCCAGCTTCAAGTTTGCTGTGAGGGTGTATTGGAAGCCTAAAATTTGCTCTTTTCCCAAATTTCCAAGCAAACAGACCACTTGTAGAAAGTCACTTTCATATCCACTCAATATTGAAGTTAGTCACCTACCCATGAGTGTTTGGGATGATTTACCAACCAGGACAATTTGCAGTAACTCAGTAGCAGTAGCAAACCACTGTCAACTCTCATGATTAGTTACAGCATTTAGTTGTAAAACAAATGTACTAAATTACATGTTCAACAATCACCTCTTCTTATTTCTGTGCAACAGCAATGTAGTAGACATCACACAGTAATCCAATAAGACAAAACAGGCAATAGGCAATGACCCAATCAAAAAGCAGTCCCTTTGTTGCAAGTACAATGTTTTGTGCCAAGACAAGTTATCTCCATATACTCAGCAACTAACTGACCTTCTAATTTTATCACCATTTCATCCATTGCCTCAACTACCGATGGAATATCTTTGGTTACTACTGAAAAAAGCTCTGAGGAATGGTAAGGTGTCAAACTACAACCAACCAAAATCAACCAACACCAACATAACAACCATAACTGCATTGATTAATGGAATAGTATTTTTCTTATGAAAAAGAAAACTAAAGAAATAGTTAATAATCAAAACAACTAGATTAACAAAGGTTGATGTTGCCATTTTGGGGCAGTCCCAAAGGAGCCACAACTCAAACAGCCAACAAAATTGGTATCCTCAAGTGCATCATCAAATGGAAAAACAAATTCCCTTATCTTTTTGAAAATAATTCAGAAATCAACTGTTATCTGAAAAGATATAAGATTCTAGATTTAATGCTGTCAATATTGTCATGACCAAGCCCTCCAATAGAAATCATTTGACAACCATCTATTATCAATTACCAAAAAAATGATCCCCATCATCACATCAATCAATATAAACACAATTGAGAAGAAATTTGCAGACTGAACCCATGACTTCCAGGATCATAACCTATTATTATTTTTTAAAAGTTATCAAGTAATTGGTGTTTGAAAATATCTAGTTACAGTCATTTTGGACTCCAAAAAGAATCAGCCAAAGCCTTTTAAAGTAATATCAAAAAACTCTGTGTCACAGCAGATGCTACCATTAGAGACTGTGAGTACCACATACATCACAGGGAAAAATTACCTGTTACTCAATATAAAAAGGATTATTGTATCCAAATTTCAACTGCTTGATTTCTGTGCTTGCTTACAAACTGATGACATCAGCCATAAGCCATAATATTCTCTTGAATTACCAACTGCACCATCTAATTCTGTTTTCAGTGAGTTTCTTCCTAACAACTGCTAGTTTGGACATTGGATACAATTCACAACAGAGCCTCTCCAAACTGAATTGACAATTTTTTTCAGTATTTTTTTACACCAGCAACACATGATCCATTACCATCATTTATAGAGACCCCTTGAAAGAACAAAAAATAGAATTTTTAGGTTTGTGTTGCCAATTTCACCCAAAAGGTAGTTTGCTGTGCTGATCACAGGTTCTTTCTGCACATTAGTTATTTCTATCATTTGGGAAAAATGAAATGGATGGCCAAGAATTGCACATTCTGGTGTTTTTATGTTTGGATGGCACCTTTTATAGACTGCCAGGGAAAAAGAATACAACAGCCAACCAAATCCAATAAATTTACTGCATGTTGCACAGTCTCCATGGAATTTTAAAAATGATTTACATCTACTCAAATATAAAAAAATTAAAAAATTGGGTCAATGGATGTATGTTTTTGCCCTTTTTGTGGAATTATGGTACCAAGGAAACTAAATTTCAAAAATAACAGAATATGAAAATGCAAATGAAAAATTTGCAGCACAAGTTAGGCTGGTAACAATTTCTCAGTGAGTTCCAATAGCTTCTGAAAAATAGAGTTCAAAAACAATATGTAATGGGAATTAAAAATTTTGAAAATACATGTAAAAGTGATTCTAGGTTTTCAGAAGTTCCAACAAAAATCACTCAAAATGCATTAGTACAGATGACTTTGTTGAGCTTGGCCACTCATCAGACCTCAATTGAGGGTATTGAGTAAACTTACCAATAAACATCTAAGGTCAATATGAAATTTGAATGTATGAATCAACACAAAAAAATAAAGAAGGAGTCAAGGAAAGTAAAAATGGAAAGATTTTTCATTTCTTACCTAAGATTTTACAAGTAAGTATGACTCAAAAGAGTTATTTACAAAAGAAAAGTTATAGAACAGAGATGAGTCATACCATTTGTTTTCATACTATAATATAGTAAGTATACCTGAAAAACTGTAACTGCTATTTCTAAAAATCAAGAAGTTCTCCATTCTTCTCAGCAACATGAAATATTATATTTTCTTGCACCAACCGTGTTTTTTTTTCAAAGAACAAACTCTCCTTTTGGTAAAAGAGTGTATTTAACAATGCATCCATGCCAACCATTTATTTTCAATCTGGACACCAAACCTTGCTTTGGGAGAGCAGCACAATGATTGTCACCATCCCTTGTTTTGGGAGATCATCACAATGATAGTGAGAATCATCACCCATAAAAGTGACAAAGTAGTGCAACAACTCCTTCCAAAAGCAACGGCCTTACTTTTCTATTCATCATTTAAAGTATCAACAAATGGTTTGGGGCCAATCCATTCAGGCTTGTCCAAAACACATTCAATGGAATAATGACGATGATTCTTAGATCTTGAGGTTGTATATTTTATTTTTGGAAGTGACCACCACATCACATGACCATGCACTCAATTGTGAATAACAAATCACAGTTGATGCTGGAGCTGTGTGTCCAATTTTCTATTTTGTGGGTGCTTATATGGGATCAATTAAGACCATCTGTGACACAAACCATGTACTTTTTGATTTTTTTTTGAATCTAGTAATTTCCTCACAAGTTTCCTTGTGATAGAGGCACCACACCTTAATGCATGGACTCTTTTCATTCTTTCCTGAATCAGATCGG
>JALLOT010002504.1:0-12656 GCA_036939595.1 Thalassiosira livingstoniorum | reverse complement strand
TTTTGAAAAAGGTTGGGTGGTTGCAGAGTAAAGTATGTAACAAAATGGCTTCTAATCTGAAACCAGAACAAACAGTCTGTGGTACTATAAGTACATAAATGGGTACAATTTGGTTTGCACATGATGCGTTTTTGAGGGATATATGATATCCTGTAAATTCAGGAAGTGAAGGGATAGCTATAATAAAAACAAAAATGATTCCAAATATTTTCTTTTATATTCATGAAAATTTGAAAGATATTATCCAGAAATGCGCTAAAAAAGTATCGTGTTGTTAGTGATTTTTGTAGGAACTGCAAGTGTTAACTGGAAACCAATATAAAATTACCCCGTTTTATACAATTCTTACAAACATTTCTCCATTCTTCATTGATATGTATTTGTTAGTTCAAAATATCAAAAGCATGAAATGTGGTAACAGAAATTTTTGGCAGGATAATACTAAAGTGCACAAGTAATGCTGTTTAGGGTTGTATTGTTTGCTTTGACTGTGCACTGATGTTATATTGATGGCTCATCATTAGAGGCTAGTTAGAGTGTGGAATTTTCAGTATGGTTGTGGTTGGTTCATGTGGCAGATTTTTTTGGTATGGCACTCCTTGTGTATAAAATTTTATTGGCCGTGCCATGATTGCTAGGCATACAATCTGTCTAATCTTAATTAGGGATTTCCTGACTATACTATTATATTAGCTTTTCCAAAGGAGACGGGTGTTCATCTGAACCATGGCAATCACCATTTGTGCATGTGTGCATCTCAACATGTTTTTATAAGATATCTCCTAGCTAAATCTTCATGTTCAGACATGTCATCCATATTGCAGGTCATTGGTGTGAAGTGGAACCACCTGCCTTGGCCTTGTCAAAGTATTTATCTTTTTTCCTACTTCTTATGAGTTTTCAGTGCAGTAATAAAATTTACTTGTACATAAAATGCACAAAATTGAGTTGAACACCAAAAGTAAATACACACTTTTAGATCATAACAATGTTCTGAGATCCTTTTGGCAGTTAGAAACAGATGAATGATTTTGTTCCAGCTATGGGACACTTTGATTTTTACTATTTATCTACTTGCACACTAATTATTACTCCTTGAATTATAGTCTGTTACTATTATCTTGTAGGTAAAATTGACATTTAAATTTAGAGGTGTAAAAGAAGATCATTTGAGGATGTCTTGAGTGAGGTCAGAGGCAAGAGGCAACTGATATTTTGCTTTATCAGCACTAAATCTTATGTCTTATCATTATTTATAGATATTTAAATCATGTAGGGAAATCCATGATTCATTTTCTATTTTCTTTTGATCAAGCACTCAACAGTCACATGTTCAAGTAAAAAAATTGTAAGTAATGTGATATTAATATCTCAAAGGGCTCAAATTCAGTGAAGAAAACAATTGCTTACATGTGTTCAGAAAAAATGAAGCTAATTTTGTGGTCACAATTACTCCAATAATAGACAGCCAGAAAATGCTTCACCTCAGAATTATTCTCATGTTCCAATCTGTTTACATTAAAATTAACTCCGTCTAATTACCCATGTGTTTCTCCGTATTAAACTCATGTATGTAAAAATTTAGTTTATAAGTATGTGGTGAGTGTTTAAGGGTATATATTTTTTTAGGCAAAAATTAATTAGACATTTAAATTATCAACCTAAATTAGGCAGAGATTCAGTCATAAATTGCTATATCAAGGGATATTTGTACCTATTTAATGCATTCTTGACGGAATGTAGGTAAAAAGATAGTTAATTAGGTAAAATAATTGCCTGTCTTTTTCTCATATCTACCCCACTTGCTCAGTCTCTTAGCTTTGCATCTTATACTGACTGATAGAAGGGACACTGGCATTTAGTGATTTCAGTTTTGCTATTCCTTCTCACTCTCATGCTACTTCTCTGGAGGTTCACACTCTTACTATTGTTGTGTTAAAAATCAGAAATACTCACTAGCTGTCAAACTGTCCTTGCTTGTTAAAAAGGGAAAGCCGTGACTTATAACCAATCTAAGGCTAACAATAACAATCGAAAATGATTCATTGTGTCTTCCAAGACAAAGAATTACAAGATACACAGTTAATATTATTGTATGTTTTATTATGTAGCAATATATGGCCTTCAAACTGCATTTCTATTGCTGTTATGTTCAACATGGTATTACATTTTATATTATGTTGCCTTGGCATATTTTCGTTTCTGAAAGTTGAATGGTGTGGCAGAGGGGAAGAGGGAGCTGTCTTTGACATGTGAAGTGCAATCAGAAATCAGAAGTCAGAACAAGAGACAAAAAATGATATTATAAAATATTATAAATGTAGAAACAACAGACAGAAACAGTATTTATTGAAGTCAGTGCTAATAAAGTCTGAGTTTCAATGGTGATTATTTCAAATACTTCTATTAGAAAACAACATGCAGAAAAATAAAGAATAATGATGCAACCAGAAATTCTTATAAATATTAAGATATCAGTTGTACTGTAGTGGAAGATGTGTGTAATGGGTCAGAAACAGAGCTTGCAAGATATAATGCTTCATGGTAGCAGCAACGCTATTAATCCTAACTTTTGGTTGGGAAAAATTCAAAAACGACAAAAGAGGAAGTATTGTAGCCATTAGTGTTGTATTGTGATTCTATATTTTAGATTTGTGGTAAAAAAACATAAATAATATAATACTCCTAGTTGCAATGACATATTATTTAAAATGATTGTTTCAGTCAATGGTCCTTCTGAGAACATTTTGGAAAGACTTTGTCATGTGATTCTATCATCACTATTATTTAATATCACATTATTCTCAAGATTTCCTGTTTTTACTATCTAGGAATATTTTCTACACAATTAGCCAAGATGTCTCTCTTACAAATTTTACAGAAGAAGGTGTATCTTTCTCAATATTGATCAACTCAAAGATAATCAATGCAGAAAACTCTTCATATTTGTATGATCTGAAACCTCATCACATTTTTTCAGAATTTTCTCTGTTAATTGCACAATGGTTTGGTTCTATTTTGCACAGTTTTAGTATGGTTTGATTAGGGTTCAATCATGGCTTCCATCCAAGAAAATGAAAACTCACCTGAAACAATAGAAATGATTAAAAGGTTAGTTTTTCTTGATTATTAGTGTTCAAATTTCGAAAAAAGATATTTAAAAAATACCATTCAGAAGTGCAGACGGGCACACTCCTGACACAATAAATGAAAGCGGTGATTGGAGTAGAGATTTTTCTTTAATTGTTTTATGGGTCATTAGTACCGATAGGCGCGCGCGAAAGATTTGTCAATCCGGCTTATGGGTCTGGATGGAGTAGAGTTTAAAAATGTTCCAAGGGAAAAACAGTGAAACGTTGTATTGTAAAGTAGTACTATTACTAACTACTCCTGCTACTTACCATATTTTTTAAGAAAAAAAAAATCAGAAAAAATCAAGATAAGGAGCACATAGGTCAATCAATGAAAAAAGACAAAGCCCTTCATTGGGGACTTTTTTTTAACTCACCAATCAAAATCATCTCTATTCAACAAAAACACCAGAAACTAGCACTGGTTCTAGTCATGTTGAAGCATTTATTTGATTGTTCAAATACAATGAAAACAAAGATAAATTATCAACTAAAATTTTCAGTTGTTGGAAAGTAATCTAGATATAAGAGTGTTAAACTAACAATTGAGATGGATAGAATAATCACAATAATTTAACTGGTCAGCTGTTAACTACTCCTGCTGTCAATTGACTTTGTCATCCCAGTTTCATACATATGCACAAACTGGGGACCTTTGGCCTCTTTTGCTCATAGTATCTACAAATTCTGTTTTTTTGTTTGAATTTTACCTTCTTTTCTCTAGTGTTGCCTCACAAGTGGGTCACGTGAGGCAACGTGACTGCTGTGATCTTGGGCACCTCAGCGTGATCTCCCACGTGACTTAGTGTGACTTTTTCATACTGAGAGTGATGTAATTGGCACTTTGTTAAACAATTAATTGTCAATCTTCTACAACTACATAAGTTAAAAGAAAACTGTTTGATAATAATACAGACTCTGGAATATGCAATAATACTAATTATCTTTCAATTTTACCAGTTGGAATAATACTATTCATAATACATGGCAAGCCATCCCCAAAGAACCCAAAGCACCAGCCAAAGAACAGTTAGTCAGAATCATTATCAAAGTTGATAGACTTTCCAGTTGGGAGATAGGCATCAGCAAGCTTTCTTCCAGTCACCTCCTCATAGTGCTTTCGAAGAAGATTAATATTTTCTCTCACAAACATGACCTTTGATGCTACTCCAGGGTCAAGGCGATTTCTTTTCATCGTGAGCACCAAGGCGCAACGACTCCAAACCCTTTCAGATGGTGCAGAAGTTGCTGGAATGGCCAAGAATACGGCTGCAAGACTGGCAAGAATAGGAAACTTGCCTTCATTGTTCTTCCACCACTTCAACGGACAATTGAATCCCCCCTTTCCGTCATGCAAAGGAATACTGACCGAGTTATGACAGTAGTTCTGCAACTCTAGCTCACAAGTGCTACGAATATCAATTGCACCACCACCTACTGCACCCACTCCGCTAACCATTTCCACATCGTCATCAAATCCCTCAAAAATGGAGAGCTGCCCATTGCCAGACAATGAAGCTGGTAGTACGGAAGATCGATTGCCAAGAGCATTGGAGGACCCATCGTTTTGACCTACAGGATTCGTTTCCAACTCCTCAACCATCAAATCCTGTACGTCATTTAGCATGACGCGGTACTGGTCCATCCTCATGATGCTGGTCATCTTCTTCTTCATTCGTGGGTCGAGGAGGCTCGCAAAGAAGAAGAACTTATTGACGGTGATGTAGCGATTAAGACGACCAGTCTCAGTCTGAGAGGAGTAGCTTAGTTTCCCATTCTCTTCTTGGTGATAGCGCTCATTGAAGTCAGCGAGCAAAATTGCAGTCAAATCACGAACAGGCTGCAGTGTTGACTCATTCTGAATAACAGAAATATAGGATTCACGGATTTTGTACACACAAAAGGGTACCAAGGATCCAGTAACAAAGTCTTGACCCTCCAATATTTGCTGCACAGCAGCAAGAGGTGACAGAGTAATCTCCAACATATGCAAAATCCTCCACTGCTCATCAGAGGGGAATGCGCAATCAATCTCGCCACTCCCAACAAGTGATCCGATGGCGGGCCTCAAGTGACGAAGGCGAACAAGCATTTGATATGTTGACCACCAGCGAGTGACAACATCTTGGATTACCTTTACGGGACGGCTCTGTTCTTGGTATTTGGGAATATCAGAGTTGCGCTGGAAGCGAAGGAGTTTAGCCATTGCTTGCGTTGACTTCTTAAAGAACTCAACAACAGACCGAGCAATTCTCATTGCATTTCCTGCACCTGGCAAGTTGTCATCTGTAGAAGGAGAGTTTCATCAATTTCTTAGTAAGAATGATGCTCATCAAAAAGAAATAATTGCCACAGATCTCACCATTAAAAGCAAGGATTGCGTTACGATGCAAATTGTGATTGGTGCAATAAAGGTGTTCAACCAACCGTCTCCGAAGCTGTTCTCCATATGTGTTCATGCATGCAGTCGTGTCCGTAACTACAGCAGGCATGGTGCGATGGGTAAGACTGCGTTCATCCATGAGCTGGAATGTATCCAATGCAATGTCCTCTCCTCTTGTACGACCAAGAAACACCTTGAGGTCAACCATGAAATTCTGAAGGGTCCAAGTACTTTGATCGATGTAGTGGTCAGTAACGGTGGAGTAAGTTTCGTCATTCGGTCCCGTCCAATGATCCGTAGTCCAAATATTATGATGCTTCTTCACCTCCATCAGGGTTGCATCTTGTGCAATCTTTCCCAAATCAATCACTTCCTCCCTGATTGTGTCGCGGCTTACATTGACCACCTTCGAAGCATCAGGATTGAACACATCAAACATTCTACAGAACAAATCCTCACACACGGCCCTGAATGACTGGCAGGTGTCAATGACCCATGATGCAGAAGCTTGGGCATAAGCCTCTCTCATTTCAGAAACAGACTTGCTCTTAGGCTTCTTGTCAAAGATGTTGGCAATAGATTTTGTGCCACGTGCCGCTTCCCACAGTGCGTTCTTGGAGGCATCGCCTTTGCCCGCAGACTTGGTATCTTTCCATTCTGATTCGTGCTTGTAAAACATGTGTTTTGAAAGACTACCCGTTCCATTCTTGACGCTGACCTCACGAGTGCAAAGGACGCACACAGCAGAATTGGCTTTGTTCGGATGGCGGCCCGTATCAAACTCAAGGAACCACTTCCACCAAGCGGATTTTTTCCCAACAGGACGCCTAAGGGACACATTTCCTTCAACAGCATCACCCCCATCGTCAGAAGCATCCACTTCCACCACATCTAACAAAATTCAAAATGAAGTTTGAGAAACAACATCAAATCTTTGACGACACTGATCAAAAGAAGTAAGGACATACCATCGCCAGCATTGTCACACTTTTTCTCATTGACCACGGCAATTCCTGCTGCCACTGCAGCAATCTTTTTAGATACTGGAGTTTCAACTAACTCACACTGATCTGCAAGTAATGAGAATGAGTATTGTGAGTGTAATTGAACAAAAAGACATTTGACAAGTAACACAATTAACTTACTTGCATACGACACATCAGGTACATTTGATTTCTTAGCTTTCTTCTTCTTTGGACGCTTTGCACCCTTCACGGCACACTCAAACAGGGTGCGCGAGCCTTTGGGTTGGCAAGCCGGCCCCTTCTTTTTCCCTCTTGACTTCTTCTCCCGAGGTCTCTTTTTCTCCAACACGAGAGAAAGATTGTCCTCATCAAGCTCCAACACATCCGTGTCATCATCCGAGGACAACTCGAGAATCTCAAGCTCATCTAGATCTTGAGCACCATTCTGCCCAGCAAAGCTTTCATCCTCATCGTCCGAAGAGTCTCTATTGCAGAGAGGCGGCAAATGATCCACCAGAAAACCCGATTTCGCGCGACGAGTTGTCTCGCGCAAGAAGGCAGTTGGCGAGGCGCTAGCCTTCGAAGCAGATGTAACACCAGACGCCGCAGAAGCACTCGCTGCAGCAGCAGTTGTCCCTTTTTCTGTCCCCACACCAGAAGCAGGTTTTGCAACACTTGAAGCCGCGGTTGGGGATGGGGAGACAACCTTTCCTCATGTTGTTCCAGGTGGAGTGCACGTCACCTGCTATCAATAATTCGCTGCCGAGTTAGAAAAATCAATGCCGAAATTGATGATTGAAATTGAAAAGCACACAAACTTACATGGCTCTTTCCTTGATTAGTCCACTCAGGTGGATCTTTCAACTTGCCAGATGATCCCAATGAAGATTTTGCAACAAGCGATCCCACAGCGACAGAAGAGAAGAGAGATACTTTTTTGCTCGCAGAGGATGGAGCGGCAAATGCTGCCGAATTGAGAGGACCCGATGGTGCCTTCAATCCACACTTTGATGAAGCTGAGGCAAAGCCAGTCGGTGCACGCACACAAGCAGACGGGGCAGCGGTTGAAGCCTTGACATTGGCACCAGTGTCAATCGCGACTGATGCACGAGCAGCAGCCGAGGCCCCGCCAACAAAACCACGAGTAGCCGGGGCACCTACGACCAAGCCACGAGTAGCCGGGGCACCTACGACCGAGCCACGAGTAGCCGAGGCACCTACGACCGAGCCACGAGCAGCCGAGCCACCAACAACCAAGCCACGAGCAGCCGAGCCACCAACAACCGAGCCACGAGCAGCCGAGCCACTAACAACCGAGCCACGTGCTGCCGAGCCACTAACAACCGAGCCATGAGCAGCCGAGCCACCAACAACCGAAGCATTTGCAGCTGACGCAACAACAGGAGTACCGGCAGCCGAGGCTACGACAACAGAACCACGAGCCGCCGAGGCTGCTGCAACCGAAGTGCGAGGTGACGGGGCAACAACAACGGATGCACTAGCAGCTGGGGTTCCAACATCCAAGGCACCGGCATCTGTCCTGCCTTTTGCTGAAGATGCTGCCACTTTACCCGATGGCGAATTGCCTGTGGCGCCCGATCCACAAGGAGACTTGAATCAAAAGAATAGTCATACGAAAAGGGAGTCAGGCACAAGGCACAATGAACGAACTTATTTGAAACAACTTTCACAAAATCACTTACAGGAGAGGCCGCAGATTTATTCTTCGCTTTGGGCGGCGCTTTGGGAGGGTCAAGGATGCACATGTGTGGAGCCATTGTTTGTGGAGTGTCAAACATTCAATCTTACTGCTTCGAGTCGATCGATTTTGTGACGGCTTAAATTGAAAAATGGATCCAAATTGAAATTGAAATAAAAGATTGAACTCAATGCCTGTGCATCTCTAGCATTGCCATCACTCTCATTCAGACAAACTACCACATTGGCAGAAGCTAAGTCGACCCCTAACCAAATGAATAAGAAATCAATTCCAACAAAGTAATTGAAAGAGAATGGAAAATATTTCTCCACATTGTTCATTGTAGCTTCTGCCATCAATTCTCTTTTTCTTTTGGGTTGTTGTTTGTAAAGAAGGATCCGTATCTTCCGCGGTTCTTTTCATTGGCGCCAAATTTTGTTGGCATTTCTCCAGAAGAAGGCATATTTTGATTTCAGCTTTGGCACATTCAAATTTCTCCTCACGGCCAAGCTAAAAGCCACGAGAAATGGGGGCAGGACTGCATGACGGATGCGGGAGAATATGATGGCGTTGGATGTGCCAATGAAGGTAGTGAATTGGCACATGGTTGTATGTCAGACGTGGGTGGATACGAGGGGGTTACGATGGCGTTGGGTCTGCCGATAGTTGAACGGAAAGCGACGTTCTTCGCTACGTTACGTAGCCATGCCAGTGGAGGAGTACGGCGGCATATGGTGCATTTGCGTGGATGCCACGACTATAGTGAACTGGATGGTAAATGGAGGACATTGTCGTGAGGTTAGATGGGCCAATAATTGAAACAATAATGGGGTCGTGTTGACACAAAGTTTCCAAATGAAATGAACATTGACGAATGTTAATTTTAAGGCACAGTGCTGCCTTTTGTGCTGGTTGAGTGAAAAAGGATTCAACATTTAGGCGGGAGGTGGGAGCTGGCTAAGTCTTGTTAGGTCTTGTTCATTTCTTTTAAGCAAATTCTACTAATATGTTTCTACATAGATGAATTTCGTAAGCTCAATAGTACTTATATTGTATGAAGTTCATTTGGTATTAAATATAACATACAACAAATTTATTATATAAAACTTATGTACGGTGTTATTAGAAGTAGAAATAATACGAATCCTGGAAAGAAAAGTTCTCAGACAAGACTTGGCGAGTCTGTAGTAGGCTCTACTGCCTAAGTAATAACTCTAGATTGAGGAAATAAAAATAGTACTGGAATAAGCGGCTTTCCTAGACAAGTTTGATAAAATTTTAAAATTTATTTAAGAGAAAAAGTCACGTTACGGGTCACATCCATTTTGTGTGTTACCATTACCAACTATCCGTCACGGACGGGTCACGAGTTTCGTGACCGTGAGGCAACACTACTTTTCTCCTTTCGTCCAAACATGCATTAAGGCATGAAACATGATGATTATGTCAATGTTGAACTCTTCAACAAGATATTTAAATGTAAACTATGTTTTATCACTAAATTACTGACAAATTTTTTAATACAGTGATATTTGAACTAGCCATGCTCTTACTTTTATTTCTAATTGGTCATGATTGTCTCTTTATTTTTTTCTCAAATTGGAGTAAAATTGGAACAAAATAATTCAAAAGCAATTCTCTGTTTTCCTTCCAAAAACTAAAATGAGATTCTATATTATTGTTTAAAAACATGTTGTCATTAATGTTTGAAGAAAATTCACTTTTCAAGTTTTTATCTGATTTTACTGAAGAAACTTAGTATCCATGGATGGGATTTTTGCAGTGTGAGCAGTTGGCTTTATTCTAATATTGGATAAAACTTCACAATCCACTTGGTATTTTCTTGATTCCCAGGAAACCTAGAGTTATTCTGTGCTTTGAATAAAATAGGGAATTAATTTGATGATTACAATAACATCACAAAGCATTTAATTTAAATATTCTCTTAAAACAGATGGAAGAATAGTTGTTCACACTGTCTTAAATTAAAGGCTGTTACAATTGGAAACATTTGATTAAGATAACAAATATGATAAATTATCAAATGCTGACTAGCAACATAAAAATACAGCTAAGGGCTACTAAATCTAACACTAATGCAACTCAAAATTAACTATGTCTTCACACAATAATGAAAGGTTGAGCCAAAATGTTTTAAAAAAAGTATCACAAGAAGAAAAATGTTCTACACTACATGAACTGATCAATCAGAAAAGTCACATTCACTAGAACTAAAAAATGAGGGCTTCTACCCATTGGCAAAACTGTTACATGGAATAAATTGTTCAAAAAGTGTGATGAGAATGGTTTATCCAAAAGAAAAAAGAAATTGATTAGTAGGGTGCAGCTCATATGACAAAAACTGAAGTCAAAGGTTTACCAACTGGACCAGTAATTAATTTAGATGAGTATTTCTTGCATTCTAAATAAATTTTACACAATGAGATAGAAAACAAAGCATTTATATCTGTGATATAACCAGAAAGACTGAAGTTCATTGGATGAATCAATTAATTTGGATAACTTAACCATGCAGAGATATTATGCTGTTAGCTCAAGATCCAAAATAGCTTAAAACTCACTAACTGTACTCAATTTGATGTTATTATCATCAGTGGGTACATTCTAGCAAACCTATTTGTTTCTGCAGTGACAATAAAAGACAATTTAATTATAACAACATTGTGCAAGACTATTTGAAGAAATGCTAGAAAAAACATCTTAGTTGTGATCAACTTTGTTGTCACTTCATTGGAGAGGACCACTTCAATAACAAACTGATGGAGAAAAATAGTCATTGAATGAGACAGTGCAGCACAATGCAAAACTAAACTGTATAGCTAAAACTCACCATTCTTGAATGACAATATCCAACTTCAAAGTACAACTAGGTTAGCCACTTGGAAAAAGAATGGATTTAAACATTTTTCATGTTACTCAAATCACCCCTACAAAGATATGTTTGGTATGCTGAACCTTTTCACTCAACAAAAGTAACACATAAACATTAATATAACAGGTTTTATACCTGGCACCATCCAAGATATTTACTTTGTACAAAGCTCCTCTGAAGATTGACATGCAATTGGAATCTGTTTATTTAATCTATAAAACACAAGTTCTAATGTGTTCATATTTTTCTTTTCTGTGTTGTGGTTAAAGTCACAAGGTCTACCCTTGGGGTTATCATGGGGTGTGTGTTTGTGATTTTAATGCGTTCATTTTGTTGAGTCTGGGCACTCCATACTTAACAAAAGTAACACAAAAACATGCTAAGTTACTTGTTTGATCCATGGATCTATCTTGAGCCATGCCACATTTTACAGAGCTCCTCTGAGAAGTGGTGGTCAATTTTGTTCTGATGATTTCAGTCTTAAAACAAGCATTCCCATGTGTCCATGATTCATGCATCTGGGTGACAGTTCAAATAACAATATCTGCCCTCAGTGTGATCAAGGATCACACCAACATGTGTTTAATATGTTACTTTTGTTGCGTTTGGTCACTTGAAACATTACAAACAGATAATACAAAGATGAGTTGATACCATGTGACAGGCATGTATGTTCTATCAAACACCTACATTCCTCTGCTTCTTTCACAAGGTTATCCAGGTTTTTATTTGTCAAATTAGAAAAATAGTGTTGACTCCCCTGAATTGTGTAGTTTTGAGTGAAAAAATGATATCCATCCAACATGCACCATAAAAACAGCAACACTAGGGAAAAGGGTGAGGTGCAACAGAGAAAACACAAAAGCCTGAATGCTCTGGAATTGCTCCTATTTTACAAACATTTCCCCTAGTCTCCTGAGTTGGGTGCAATTTTTCCATTGATGCCATTTTTGCAAGAGTAGCAGCCCCAAAAACACTGAGTTTTGGGTAATGATGGGAGTAGAATTACTATTTGTCAATATCATGAAATGCTTGTAGAGGGAATTTCTTAACAATTTTGCTAGTTAAACCTGTGAGTTATTTTTTCAAACTATTGTACTCACTTCCCTAACTGTTTTACTAAAAAAGTCTAAAATAAATAATTTTTTGTGCCTCGTTAAACCTGTGAGTTTTTTTCAAATTATGGCGTGCACTCCCCTAAATAGAGTCTGAAACAATTTTGTGGGGTAGGAAAAAGACTCTGCAAAAAAATTGATCTTGTAAAGTTCAACAAAAAATGTTTTACAAAAAATTTTGGCATTTTTTTTTTGAAAATTTGAAATTAGAATTCAAAATTTGAAAACAAATTATGGTGATAAATATTTTTGAAATAACTTGCAGCAGGACTAGTAATGCCAAAATCATAACTAAAAATTCATCAAAGGTCTTGCCTATTTGTTCTGCTTTTAATAAAAATTCAAGAATTAATTAGTATTTAAAATAACAAAAGATGTTTTGCAAAAATTCTACAAATTAAAAGATTATTCAAATATAAGTTCAATGAGTAAAATGAAAAATCAGTAAAAAACAGTTTCAATATTTTCAT
>JALLOT010002503.1:0-12657 GCA_036939595.1 Thalassiosira livingstoniorum | reverse complement strand
CAAAGTAACACAGGATATTCGGAAAAAGATCTATTTGTTTTGTTCAAGTGGAAAAAATATGTCAAAGTCCGGTTTCTGACGCAAAATACATGCATTTTTCGTGTAAATTAAGATCTATTTGATTTTAAAGCTACTATATAGAACTTGGGTAATAAATAGTTTTACACTGGTACCTACTTACAAAAGGTTGGCCAAATAATTATGTTAAAACCTGGTTAAAACCTGGTTAAAACGAATGTTTAGAAAAGTCAGTATGTTTCTCATTAACTCCATAGACCATAGTAATTATATATAGGAATACGTACAATAGAATTCATTCCAGGGGTGCAAAGGTTCTATCCCTACGGAGATTTCAGTAAAAATATGGTATCGTAAAATTCATTCCGGGGGTGTGAACATCTTCGTGAGTAAGTGCTAGTAATAAGATCAGAATAAGAAAAGGAGTAGTACCTATTGTGAGTTTAGTAATTAATACCTAGATGTCACCCCTTTCCAAGTCTCTATTTAAGGTAGAATATCTCGCGCTGTCTCGCTCGCCCCGCCCAGTCTCTATCTCGATACTACTACTTCTTGTTCTCTAGCTAAGGTAAGTATGATAGTACTATACAATCACGTACTATAAATACCCTACATATTTAAAACCCCATGAAACCAAATGAGACAAGATTTAACCAAATGTTACCCATAAGCGAAATTGACTCAAACTGAAGTACTGAGATATTGATTTTTTTCACCACCCCTTCATTATTTTTGGCTATTAATGATGGGACAGTTATGAAGACCTCAGAGACCTTGAATTCCAATTCCTACATATCAGTTGAAGTTCTTGAGATGATGGAATGGCGTAGGGACGGTACCAGGATGGTAGAATCTTACTGACTACACGGATTCCTTCATGAAAGTGATGTAAAGATACAAAAGGACAGTTAGACGTTTAGATTCTACCAATTATTGTATTAATTCCTTTGTGATATTTTCTATTTAACATGACAGAAAGAAGGATAGGATGGTAACATTTCACAAAAAGTACTGATTCCTTAATACAATGAACTCATTATCATATGTCACGGTGATTGACATTATGCAAGAGTAAATCATCAATTCTAATTTTTGACAGTGCACCGGAGGTGGTTGGACATCAAAAATCTAGCAAACCATCCACAAGCATTTTATTTTTAGTGACAATGCCATGCAGTCTCATAATTAAGCAATAGGACATTTTAATTTACAGCTCTGCACCATTTACCCAGTCACTGGCTCTTATTGTAAGATTGAAAAGAGCAAAAATATACATTTTTTTATACCAAATACCCCATATGTCACTTCTAGTACCCAAAAAAATGCCTATGGGCAACATTTAGTGTTTGCCTGTCTCAAATACTCCTATTATTCATTAGGGTCTTTTGAGTACTTGTGATAATTTAATATGGGGTAAATAACTATCTAAGTAGATACCAAGGACCAAATAGAAGCCTAGCAGTACTCATAGATCTCAATTTGTGCAAGAAATGGGTGTGATTTGAAATGGTAATAGTTTCATGATTTTTTTGCCCAACAGAGGAACATATAGATCTTTATGTAAAATTCCTTCATAGGTATCTGTTTTATTCTATGTACAATGCTTCTTGCCTAGATTAAATTCTCGAGTCTGCTGATATGCTATTTTATAGCATTTTTTCATATAATACTGAACAAAATTAATTTTTTAGATATATGTTTTTTTATGTAGACTTCATGAAGATTTTGTACCATATTTTCATCAGTTTCTATTTGGATACCTATTCCTGGAAAATAGTGCTTTTCAATTGGGTAATAAAGACATATGGCATTGTATAACACCTGATTTTCACCAGATACTCAATTCTACAGGTCATGCTTGTGTCAGTACTGCTTCTCTTACAAACGGAAGTGTTGCATTGCCCATGTAATCCATGATGAAGATTCATACGATTTTGGGTATCTAAATAGTTTTATACTGATATTTGGTATACAAAATTGTTAATTTTCTGCTCTTTACAATGGTACATCAAGTGTCATGTCATATCACTTACTATTGCTTAATGATGAGATATCGTGGCATTGATGCTGAAATCAAAAAGTTTGTTGATGATTTGCTAGCTTTTTGATGCCAAACCATGCAACATAGGACAATAGATTCATTTCAATGAAGTAATTAGTATTCTCTTTAACATTTTACCTCAATACCACAGTCCTTTTATCACTTCTACATGCAATTTCATGAAGGAATTAATATTTGTACCTGTGAAATATAATCAACCTATCATGCTTTTGCCATCTTTATAGCCAGTAAGAATTTACCATTCTATTCCTCTTGATCTTTGCAACATCCCATTAAATGAGGGAATTAGTAGAAATTAGTTGTTTTCATTGAAACTTTTGATGTGTGAGATCGGTGCATGAGGTCTTCAAATTTACAATGGTTGTTTCTGGCTAAATGACGGCATGGCAGCACTGTAGGTAAGTAAGTATATGATGTAAAGCGAAAAAACATCATATCCCAGAAGTACATTTGGCCCGAAAAATGGGCTGGAGTAATATTTGGTTTTATCAGGTACTATTATTATTAATCCATAGGGGTAGTATTGTACCTTTTTAGTACTTACCTACTACCCGTAGCGTACTAAGGAAGGTGATTACTTCTACCTACTCCTACCTACAATACTCTATGGTACCTACTTAAATAATAATACTCGTGGTAGTAACACATAGCTAGTTGTAATAATATTATTATTATTATTACTCGTACGTATGTATCTACGTACTACTCCTACTATTTTTTACTAAATTGCACCAGGGTGATTGCACGAATAAGTTCTTCATTGCAGTTCGTGGCAAATCTGTCTAATGAGGGGGCGGGCGGCGGGCGGGCGTCCGTCCGCCCGGATTGAGCGTCGGGATTATTTATCTGAGCGTTATGAAAATTCATTCTCCGCCAGTTCTTTTTTTTACCTTTTATCTTTTTTTACTTACCGCCGACGGACCAAGATGCGTAAGTAAGTAGGTACGACAAATACCATACGAGTACAATATAGTACATACGTACGCGTACGTCGAGATTTGACCGAACCGGGATTTAACAAATAATTTTACAGGAGATTTTATTCCATCTGCTATTCTACGTTTTAGAGTACAATACAGTATGTACTCCTATTTTTTTATTTACCATGTTGTCGTTGATGTTGTCGGTCATCGTCATGTTGTATGTTGTGGTATTCCTCTACCTAAGTAGTACTTAAGTATCTATAGCTACTTAGATAGAGAGAGATTCCTAGAGAGACGATACAGTTCCAGCGCCATGAGCAGCTCAGCGCCAATTCTAGCGCCCACTTTTTTCAGCACAATACAATTCAATCAATATTTTTGCACATCTAATTTTTATTCAATCATTTTGAAATCGTCTGTTGAAGGACAGACCACAATACTTCTTTTTTTAAAATGCTCAACTATTCGCATGCTCATGACACTGGCAATAAACACTATTCCTCTCTAGATAATTTTAGTCTTAGCAAAATAAACACATAAGTACCTAGTTGTACCTAGTAAACTACTAAATAAAACTACCTAGGTAACTGCAGCAGCCAACATAGCAGACATAAAGCCATAACCCATAAAACCCAAACACTACTAAACAATCACAACCACAACTGACAATTGGTTTCTGTAAAATTCAAACTATTTTTCCATTCAAAGAGCTTCAAAATCTAAAGGAGTCAATAAAAAGGGAATGCCAATGCCATCACAACTATCCAAAAAAATTGCTCAAACATTATTTATTAAAAAACAATAACACCAGCTATTACAATCAATTAGTCCTTGGTGATTCCAATGCAGTTCTATTTAGTAGAAACTTGTGTGAATGTTTGGGGGGAATGATGATTGGTTGGCACTAATTACCATCCATGTACTCTTTGAAACCACAAGCCTGGAGAATCACAAAACGTAATTTTGATCCGATCAGCATGTGTTCAAATTTCCATTTTATTGATGGTTTATTGTTGCTTTTTTATATGTGCCACATACAATTGTTAATGGCCACACTGGTGTTCATTGCAACAACTCCATGGGCTTGGATGACGACACCTCCATTCACTCATTGATTGCTGCAACAGGTCAAAGAAATCCATTGCATGCGACAATGCTGATGTCCAAAACATCTGCTTTCACGCTCCGCCAAAGAGGTCAATCAACCACCATTACCACTCCATCAACAACAATGCCACTCCATCACTGACTAATCGGATGGCATCAATGGCAATGCACCAATCAACTCATCAATCACTGCACCCTGTTGGACAATGCCATCACATATGACTATGCTAGAGGCAATGACAACAGCTCCTTGCTCCGACAACATTGTGAATTGCCGCTCTGTTGCCGATTTATCAGAAAAACTGCCTCTCCGTCACTGACTTTGATGGTGTCGACAGCATTGCCTCCATTAGCCAATCCCCACAATTGCTGCCCTCATCCACTTTTGGATAACAGCAAACTGTCAAACAACCCCATTGCATGTTACCGTGCTGCACAACAACCTCTCCATGTTCTCCAATGGCCTTAATTAACCTTTTAGTTGTCAATTTGAAATTGAGCAACAAACCAAATTGATCGGGGACAGCTGTGCCATTGGGGTTGTGGGAGTGCCACAACATGTGCTGCCAGTTTAAAAATTATTTCCAACAATTCGGCCGGGCAATTATTGCTGTGGACCAATCAATGCCGCAACCACAGGATGGAGCATGACAGTGCTGGAAGTGAGTTTTAAATGGGGGGGAGGGGGTGGTGAGTGATCCGGTCTCAACATCCGTGTGTGAAAGCAGAGCGGTGATCGGGGGGTGTTGGCTGTGTTAGCATTGGCCATGGCCATGAGTAAGTGCAATGGCACTGGAAAATAGGAGTTTCATGTTTGAATTGAAAAAATAAGCTATATATTTTGGGGACAATAAAGGATGTAGATATAGTTTTAATTTTAACAGGACAAAAAAAGAGATGTGACTTTTTGAAGTAGAAAAAATAATAAAAAATCGAGAAACGTGTATGTAGAATTTATACTAAGCATACAAAATATACCATGACCTCATGGGCGCTAGAATGGGCGATGGCTGGAGCTCAGGGCGCTGGAACTGGATCGTCTCTTACTTCCTACCTAGAGATAGAGTACAATACCATACCTATCTACTTGCTTAATAGTAGTCCTTATTTAGAATTACTCGTACTTATTAGTACTCGTACTAATTACTACTACTCTGTTACTTCTTGCACTTACCTACCACAGTACAAAAGATAAGTAATAAGGTAGTAGGTAGATTTTTTATTGTTACTCTGGTACTTATTTTAAATTTACTTACAATACACGATGTACTTGGATGGATGGAGCTCGCTTCCTTCCGTCACATTCATTAACAAAAGAATCATTTATGGCAATCTGAAACAGATCTGAGCGTTTGTTAATAAAAAGGAGCACATAACAAGGATCATCGAGAAAGGTGAGCTTGAATCAGCTTCAATAGGATTTTGTTATTGTCGAATGAGGTAGATAAAGAAGATGTAGAGAAATAATGTACAGTGATGTCGATGATCATGACACTTTCACCAGCGTTTGTTATTGTAAGCAAATGTACGGTGCTATCGTCTTGATCTTCTCTCTCGACCTGGACCCCTATTTTTACTTATGTTGTTGTTTAATAAAAAGAGAAGTTGCCACCATGAAACAATTGACGATGCTTTTCATTGGGCGGACCTGAGACGGACTTGTTGTATTTACTTATCTTAGTGCGGTGACTGAGCGAAACATCATGTTATGTGTGGAATGACTGGTCTCAACCCCCCCCCTCCCTCGTCAGCATGTTTTGATGGGCTTGACATTCTTTGACGCTTTGTCCGGCCTCTGTCCAATCTCTCGCCTGGTGCTCTCTTGTGCCACTGCGGACTCCGTTTCTTCAACGCGTTCCATTCTTTTGTTTATCAACCAACCCACTTGTTGTATCATAAACCGTCCTTGATTGGCAGCCCCCCTCCAATATTTCATGAGAACAAGTAGTGATGTTTTTTTTTTTTTTGGGGGAGGGGGGTGGGGGGGACATTGATTCATCTGTTGTCCAATTCAGCCGTGGCATCCTTTCGATCGGTCCACGGAGACGCTGTTCTGTGTTGCTGTTTCATGTGTGCCTTGCTTGTCGTTTCGTGCTGTTGGACGCACCGTTTTGAAGATAGTTATCATGGTGTGCACTTCTGAGTTCGCTGAGTTGAAACTAATCTTCTTCCTTTTGCCCTCTAATGCGTCTTCAGCAAACAAGTAGAAAACTTTTGAGAAGCTGAGCTGATTTTGTTTTCGATACAGAGTATCATTCGCGGACAGAACAATTTGCAAGGCCTTAATCATTTTGACCTGAACTGCAATATGGACGGAGCAAATGCTTTCGCCAACTTTTTCCCTCAAGGGACCCTTAACCTAAACGGGCAAGACTTTTCCTCCATAGCTGCGGCCCCTCCTGCCAATGCCCCAATGGGGGGTGATTCCAATACTAATAATTCAATTTCAAATCAAACTACAAACGATGCACTCAATAATATCTATGGGCTTGGGGGGATGATGGGAGCGGGGGCAATCGGTGGGATGGGCGGACTCCCCCCTAATTTAGGAGCTAATTTTGCTGCAGGGGGGTTGATGAATGCTGCCGGCATGATTAATGCTCTCCAACAACAGCAGCAACAACAGCAGCAGCAGCAGCCACAACCGCCGCAACAGCCGCAGCAGCAACAGCAGCAGCAACCACAAGGAATGATGAACCCATTCGCAAATGGAATATTGAACCCATTCGCTGCTGCCACCAGTTTCCAGGGAGGGGGGAATGGAGGTTTTCAAGGGGGATTGCAGTTAGGAATACCAGGAATGACGACGCAATCATTGCCTCAGAACATGGCTGGCATGTTCAATCCTAACCTTGGAGTCATGGGCATGATGGGTGGAATGCAAGGTTCCATTCCTGGAATCAGCAATCTAATGGCAGGCATGGGTGGCCCGGCTCCAGCTCCTCAGCCTGCGTCAGCACCTACTCCTAATTTGGAAGATTTAAAGAAAGAGTTAGCATTGCAACAGATGCAGCAGTCGGCACCAGCAGGGTTGGCACAGTTATTTCAAAATCAGACAAACACCCCAGCGCCTATTGGACAAGGTTTTAATCCCATGATGCTTTTGGGAGGATCGACAAATAATTCTAATCAGGGATATCCCAATGCATCCAATAATGCAGCAGTTGCCGCAGCCCCTACACCTCTTGGTGCTCTCGGCGTTGCGGGGTTCAACTTGGGCAATACATCTGGCATCAATACCAGCAACTTGAATATGGCCGGATTGAACACTTCTGCCCTCAATGCAGCTGGTTTAAATCCTTCGACCTTATTCTCAAACGCTGTGTTTGCAAATCCACCTGCAAGTGTTGATTCCAACTCAAATTCGGATGTGGCAAGTGGAGGAGTTCCAACGAATACTGCCCCCCCAGCTCCCCCAGCACCAGCAATGCTCACTGATACTACTCCAACCTTGGCACCTGCAACTCCATCAGTTGTCGTGCCCCCAGCTCCAGCTCCCATCGTGCCCACGGTGAATAATGACACCGCCCAAGCAACACCCCTTCCAAATACTCTATTTACCTCTCAAGCGAACAGTCTTGCGGCACTCGGGGCACTGGATGCATCTGCCTTTGTTGGATCCGGGGGAGTCATCAAAGGACCAGACAAGGGGAAGAAAAGTCCTAAAAAGAAGGTCAAGGGCAAGCCAAAACGTCCGTTGAGCGCCTACAATTTATTCTTCAAAGACGAACGAGAGAGGATACTAAAATCTCTACCAGGTGCCGATCAGAAGAAGAAGAAAAGCAAAAAGGATAAGGGAGGAGGAAATGGCAACGAGATTGACGAGAGAGACTTTGACCTAACGGATAAAAATGGAAAGAAGATCCCTCACGGCAAGATCGGGTTTGAAAACCTGGCAAAAATGATTGGACGTCGTTGGCAAGAACTTGACCCCAAAGAAGTGGATAGATACAAGAAACTTGCAGATGTGGATATGAAACGATACAAAGAAGAGATGGAGACTTTCCTTACGAGGGAAGCTCGAGCAGGTATTGAAGACGATTCAGGAATGCCACCTTCTCTGTTTCAAATGAGGGAAGAAGAGCCCGAAGATGGAGGTGAGATCATCCAATCTCACAAAAGAAAATCGAGTTCTTCAGATGGAAAGAAGAGCAAAAAGTCGAAAAAGAAGTACAGTGAAGTCTAGCTGTAAGTTGCTTGGCGCGCTTGAAGACTCGCCTCTACGAAGTCATAATGTTGTTTCGCATTCTGTATAATCTGAAGCATATTAGGGCATAATGATAATTTAATTTAGGTTTTAGTAGACCACTCGATAGAATTATAATCTTCCTTGTTCCGAAATCATGTTGTCAAGCTTTGTCAATAACTCTGTATCGCATGAAGGTTTTCTTAAGTCAACCTCTCAAGTCTGCTTAACATTTATAAATAGTTAAGTGGTTTTGGTCTTTTTTCTATAAAATACCAAGAGAGTGTGGCGGGCTCATTTGCTCTAGTCCTTTCGGTCTTCCGCAGATATCATTATGAAAGGTATTGAGCAATGAATATGTCATTACAAATGTAGATTGCTGAAAGAGAACAATGAGACTGAGAAAAAGGAATGGCACAAAATTATGATGAAGAACGTGCATCTGTTTTTTGTCTCTTTTTGTTTAAGTGGATGATTGTATTGCCTCCCATCATTTACATAGGAGCCCATAACTATGCAATCCATGACAAATTCAACCAAAAAATATCTCAGATTGACCTGGATTGTCTTCTTGTTTTCCTTCACATTTCTTTTTGGTTGTCACGCAGCTTGTCATTGTGAGTAGTTTGAAGCAAGGCAAGAGCCAGTCTTTTTTCCCAGCTCTAGCCTCTTCTTCTTTTCATAGTGTGTGATTAACAAAGTTGTGATAACTGAAACAAGTAAAAAAGGTTAAAAACAACAAGTCTCATAACATCACTTTTACTTTGGCATCATCTTCGTCATAATTACTGCCACCGTCATCAGAAAGAAAGAAAGCAGTTGCTATGGTCACGACTGACAACCATGGAAATGCTCCCTTATCATCCTACTACTACCATTAGTTCTTAACTCCCATTTATCATTTCCCACTCATTTCACAGTATCAATTCCGGCAATGTCTTCAAAATATTGTTTGTAATTATTACTTAATGTCAGTTCCAAAGGGACAGCAGATTATAGTCAATGAAGTACAATACTAATAACATATCAGATTCACAACACTCTTCCTTCACCATCTACTACTACCTCTTAGAACTGCAGTTACAATAGCAGCCACAGCTACGATGATAAGCTCTGTTGGCTTCACGAAAGCCTGGCATTATACCCTTAGCATTGCATGTTTTGATTCTAAAATAAGGAAGGCCAAGAGTAAATTTGTGGATCCAGATAAAAAATGCTCTTTAAATGGGCAGACCATCTTGTCATTGCTATCATCATCTCATACTTACCTTATCTCCACCACCAGCAAATAATTTTACTTTGGCATCGGATTCTATCCATCCGCATCTATGCTGGTAAGACTAAAGCTAAAAAATGAAGCATAACTAACTAACAATATTGCATCCCACCACCAGGTACAACTATACTAGTGGAAGCTATCAGGGAAATTAAGTACATAGGTATTCTACAATTATTGCTTCTCCTCCACTTTCGATATCTACTCATTGGATAACATATACTGTTTGAGAACCCTGGGGAAAGGAACAAAAATAATCAGTTCATGAAATACCTGGTGGTTGCTGAAAAGAACAACAGGAAGATTAGTTCTTGACAGAAGTATCACTACACCATATGGAAGTGAATGAGTGAAAGGAAAGGCCCGTTAAATGTTGGGACCAAACCAAGAAGAAGCCTTTAGCATTTGGAAATTGTGAGACAAGAAGCAGTCAACCTTGAAGGCTGCACTTGTTGGAAGCTGTTGGGCAAATGGCAAAAAGTCAACAAAACCAGAACAACATTATGTATAACAGGTTCACAATAGGTTTAGGTTTCAGTTACCCAGTCCAAAATAGTGAGCACTGTGAGCAGTCATCCTTTCTTTCATGAATTGCCATTCAGTGGTTGTGCCATTGGATTTCTCTCAACTTTTCCATAAGGCACACTTCATCAAATGTCATGCCTTCCATTGATATTAACTGTGTTTGATGACTTCATTTAGACAGTATGAACTTTGGCAAGTCTATGAGTATGTTGACATATACATTATATTCTATTGTTGTTCAGTTCATCCACTCCACCACTAGCATGAGCTTTTGGATGAAATGACTAAACAGAAACCCCCCCCTCTTATGCAGGACCCAGTGGCTGTTCAATAAAGGAAGAAAGAGTGTTTGTCAATGATGGGCCACCAAAAAACTCTCATGGCCAAAATTGTTCCAAAACGCTGTTGCCAACTCAACCACACCATTAGAGTTACATCAGAACAAGGGTAGCCAACTGGTTGAGAATATATTGCTGCCTCTTAGACCACTGAACTGGGAGAGTGTGAGAGGTGGAGCATTGGACTTAAATGACTGAGAGGGTCAACGGCATATTTATGTAAGTGACACATTGCTGCCATGCAACCCCTACATTATCTTATGTCAACTCAACAAGAAAGTCATGACTTTATTTTCCTTCCCTGTCTCATGAATTTTCCATGTGCAACAAGCTGCACATGAGAGTTGGCATGGACCAAAAACAGTTTCCTCATTGAATGCTTATAGATGACAATGATAATTGTGGGACATGATAATTGAAAGAGAGATCAAAGCAAAACAATTTGTATGCAATGGAGTCAATTTAGAGTGCAACAGTGTTCTGAAACCATGTCATTTGGCTCTAACACAACCTTAATTCATGTTTGAATATTGTTGGTGGTGGTAAAAATTGAGTGCAAAGGATAAAAAAACAATATGTGAAACCATCATGAAGCCCTTTATTATTACTATCCTTCACTTTGCTATGGCAAGCACCTTTGGCAAATGTATGAGGCCTATCTTTTTGGGAATGATTGTTTAGGAGCAAAATCATTCATCTCATCTTTACAGGCACTTTTCATGATATTTGGGTCAAATTTTATGTTTTTAGGATAGTGTGTTTTCCACTTGCGTGTAATTTTTTCTAACAAAACAAAATTAAGACCACAACATATTCATGATCAGCTCATTGAGAGCATTAAAATGAGTAAATTCAACCATATTTAGTTCCCAGTAACCATGCATATCAGATAGTTGGCACTTTTTTGGCTAGGGTGACCCTACACATAGCCTCATGACCAATGGGAGCTCCTAAAAATGGACAATTGCAATCAACCAAGGACCTTCTATCAACAACCAACTGGCTAACCTTTAGCGTACCTACATCCATACCAAATTTACAAAAGTTGACTAACATGCTGGATAGGGTGTTGGTGCCATTATCTGCCAGTTGAAATGAAATGAAACTCCACTGCCACACTCTGAATAGCAATGGTCAGAAATTACAGATTGATGACAGAGACATTGTGAAGGAGTGCTTGTAGCAAACCCCTCATGAGACCTAGTTGTAGACCCCTAATAATTAATTATTCTACAAAAATATATATATGTTTTTTACATACACATAAGCAATACTGGATTGTTTCAAACCTTTTCAACTCAACTAAGGGGTGAAACAAATTGGTATGCCAAGAAAGGCAACTATTTGTTAATATTAATTCTATGAGTGAAAAAACTAATGTCATAAGCCTAGTACAATTTGATACATCAAAATGAAGATCAGAAAAATGCTTTCTTCAGTACAGCATTCTTTGGCAATAAAAATTTAGTTTTGATGTTATTTTCTTAAAATAAAGAACAGTATTCACTTAAAATTATTCTAGCTTTTGCAACCTCTTATTATGATTTTTTTTATGATCACAATTTTGTTGCCAGATATCAAGCATAAATATTCAGTTGTATAAAGTACCATATGGTACTCCACTTACACTTACAATACAATAGATATCAAACAGTGTATTAAAGGCATATAAATGAAATTAGAGCATGAATGAAAAATAATTGTTCTTTGTGGCAGGTTGATTTGTAATTCTGTTCCTTTGTATGAAAACAAAAAAATGTTAAATGTTGCATTTGCATTGAAATTGGGAAAGGATTAAGTAAAAAATCATTGTTTTTCAAAATTTCTTACATGAAAAGTTAAGTAGGATGGTTAATATTTAATATTATAATGAGCCTTCATGTTTGTATATGAAGTTGATTGGTCATTTAAAATTTAATGAATTTAAGAGTTTTAAAACCTAAAAGTCATTTTTGTTTTCAATTTAATATAATGGAATAATTTCTGCAAGTGAAACAAAATACTTGCAGGTTTCTAAGATCAAAAATCTTGCCTAGGTATTTAGAGGTAGATCTTTATCACACATCATTAATAGCTGACTGCTGTACATTATTATACCATCAAAAATAGCAAACACTAGACCAAAGTATTTAGGAGTGATGCATACCTATGCTACCTATTATACCTTGAACATGCACCTTAGGCAGTATCTACTTCACTCATTATTCATAGAGTACAATAGG
>JALLOT010002502.1:0-12674 GCA_036939595.1 Thalassiosira livingstoniorum | reverse complement strand
TGATAGCACCGGAAATGGTACAACATTCAGCCTCCATCCATCACATATTAAACGGACGGATGATGAAGCGGAGTGGGACCCAACTACAATCATCCTTGGTCAGCATCCCCTATTGGCTAATGAAGTATTCATGAAAAAGATTGAACGTACGGGTAAGGATTCATTTCAATTTTTACATGAAACTGACATGGTACTTGTCTCCATTTCCAATGCACTAGTTGAAGCCTTATTTACTGAAATGGTTCAATCCGTCCAAATTGAAGACAAGCATAGCAACAGGAATGTCAAAGAAGTCATGTCCAAGACACAGCATTCTGTCATTACTCCTTAGTATTTAGCTAGAACTTTTAACATCGGATTGGAAACTGCAAAGAAAACACTGAAAGTGACTATGCAATGTGGAAATAGGATGGCTGTTCATCCAATACATTGGAGGTATTGGGTCGACCATCTGGGACACCGTCGGAAGCAACTTTTGGGGAAGTGGTATTTAGACCACATGGTCTCACAAACAAAGTCTATCAATCAAAACACAGGAGCTTGGGTATATACAAACTGGCGTGTTAATACCCTAGGTAGGGTACAATACCAGATGGTACATTGTAAGCATGTAGAGACCATAAAATAGTCAACGTATGTTCTACCTCCACCATGGGGCTCTTTAGCATACGTTGACTAACAATAAAGAGACAAACACCACCACACTAGCACCGCCGCCGCTGAGCGGGTAAAAACACACAATGACTCCAGACCAAGTCACCACCATCTTCACGGAGGCTACGGCGGCATTCCCTCCAGTCCAAGGGGAACCCACCCAACCTGACGTTAAGGACATAGAGGATGCACTCCTAGTGGTACTTGCTGAGATCGAAACAGATCTCGGGGGCGGCCAACATGGCATGATTGGCCTGATCACAGACCCTGCGGATTACTTGACTGAATCCGGGCATAACTTCGACCGCCCTACCAAACCTCCTCCCTACGATACCACCATCGCCAGTAATGCATCCGCCAAGATTCGAGCCCAAATGGAGGCGGAACACGACGCCAAGAAAGAAACCTATGCAGTATTTGCAGCGGCAAAGAAAGGATGCAAAGAATTCATTAGGGCCGTCGTCGAGGACACGTACATCAGTGAGCTGCGCCACAAACGTACCGCCTACCTCAATGTCACGGCACTCCAGTTGGTACAACATCTCAAAGACAGATATGGTTCAGTCCATGCTTTAGATGTTGACGAATTGAAAGACAAAATGAATGATTTATTCGACATTACCAAAGGGGTGAATGCATATATTAAGGAGATCGAAGATATACAAAAACAGGTGGAGGAGGCGGGGGATCGGAGGCCACCATGGTGATGAAAGGCATAACAGCCATGTATCGTGCTGAGGTCTTCCTCAAAGAATGTGAGGAATGGGATGATAAGCCCAAGGCCGACAAGACATGGACCAATTGGAAAACTCACTTCCTCCTGGCCTACACACGCTACACCAGGCGTCAAACCATCCGTTCCCCTCTTCGGATAATTTCTTCGATAAATTTGAAGGCTACATGGACAACCTGGCGAATGCCGCAACCACTGCAGAATCCAAAAAGGTCCAGGAATTGGAAGCTACCAACCGCCAACTCATCACCGCCAATGCGAGCCTCACACAACAATTGCAAAAATTTGTGGAGACAAATGCGACATTGTCGAATAGGCTTACTAGCCAGGGGGGGGGCGGTGGATGCACATACAAAGCGTCGGCTGTGGGAGGAGACACTTCTACACCTAACCCCGATACCACTTAGGGGCAGCAGAGGGAGAAGAAATTCTACAAATATGACCCTGATGGGTACTGCTGGTCCCACGGATACCGCGTGGTTCTTGGACATTGTTCCCAGACTTAAGAGAAACCTAAAGAGGGGCACCAAAAGGAGGCAACCAGGGACAATATCATGAATGGCAAAACCTACAACGAAGGGTGGAAACCAAATGCCAAGGAGCTCAAGGGATATTGGGCGTGACGGTGTGGGGGGGATGAATCAACGTGTGACATATTAGATTATAAATTATTAGCTAATAATGTTCAAACTGCGAACCATCTCATGAATCTGGCATCTGATAGCCCCACCCAAACAAATGTAGCCAAACCAAGCAATCTCCCACCCCACTTTACGGCTTTTGCTGACTCCGGTACTACCGGACATTACCTTACCACTCGTAGCCCAGCGAATGATGTAAACCCTAATGCTCCACCTGTAGATGTAGGCATGGCTAATGGTAGTCAAGCCACATCGGCAGCAGAATGTAGACTCAAACTCAGTAAACTCCCACCTGCAGCCACAGACGCTCATATTATGCCTTCATTCCCAGCAGCACTCATCAGCATCGGAAAACTTTGTGATGAAGGAATGCAATGTGTGTTTGATAAGCACACAGTAAAAGTCTACGACAAAAATAACCAACTTGTCCTTGAAGGCTGGCGGGATCAAGCCACAAAACTATGGCGATTTCCCCTCACAGACGACTCAGATGAAACTATACAAAATGTAAGAGTTGCAAATAGTGTGTACAATTTGCCTAGTTTACAGGCAACTATAGCTTATCTCCACACCGCAGCTGGATTCCCAGTCAAGTCCACCTGGCTGAAAGCGGTAAAAAATGGTCACTACAAATCATGGCCGGCTCTTACACCAGAAAATGTGGCCAAATACTGCCCACACGCCGACGAGACCATCAAATGCCATCTTAACCAACAACGTCAAGGGATCAGAAGCACGAAGCCCAAAGTACAGGCACAGGCAAACCCACAAGACCCAACCGAACCACCGTTACCACGACAGTACACAGGAGAGATCCATGTACGCATTGAACTCACACACAAGGCATTCACCGATCAATCCGGCCGGTTTCCGGTGACATCGGCGGAGGGACACCAATATGTAATGATCATATTCCTTGTCGATGCGAATGTGATCTTGGCCCAACCACTCAAGAATCGTTCGGACGGCAAAATTGTTAAAGCTTACAACATCCTCATGGATCGCATTGAGGCACTGGGACACAAGATTAAAATGCAAGTTTTAGACAATGAGGCTTCGGCAGCATACACAGCAGCCATTATCCAACAAGGCATCACGTACCAGCTTGTGCCACCTGACGTCCACCGACGTAATGCAGCGGAGCGGGCGATTAGAATGTTCAAGGAGCATTTTATTGCAATATTGGCAGGGTTAGACAAATTTTTCCCCTGGACAATGTGGCATAAACTGATTCCACAAGCGGAACTTACCCTCAACCTGCTCCGTGCATCAACCAGTGATCCAACTAAATTGGCATGGGAAGTTTTCCACGGACCATTTGACTTCAATGCTACACCACTTGGTCCAATGGGGTGCAAAGTACTCATACACATAAAAAACAACAATTGCTCATCTTGGGGCTTTCACGCCGAAGACGGGCACTACCTCGGCCCAGCGCTCAACCACTACCGGTGTTACAGAGTACTAGCACAGGCAACAAACAGGGAGAGAGTATCGGACACAATAGAATTCAAGCACAAAAATCTTACTGTACCAACCATCACCGCGGATGATCGCGTAGTCACAGCCCTGCACGAAGTGGCTGGGGCACTTAAAAACTCCAAGGACATCCCCCAAGCAACCCAGTTCCAAACTATTGAAGCCCTACGCAACTTGGTGCAGGAATGGCGAAGTAATGTCCAGGCTACCGAACTCCAGGAGGCAGCGGATCCTACTCCTTCCACGCGACGACAACCACGACGGGAACGAATGCCACACCCCGACCCAACTCCAAGGGTGCAGCCTCCAGCAAGGAACCCACAACCTCCAAGGGTGCAGCCACCTCCAAGGGTGCAACGCCCAGCTCCCACCCCCACCCCACCAGCACAATCGGAACCCATCGCCCACCGTACACGTTCCAGGGTCAAACTATTCGCCCACCATGTTTCCCCTTGGTCTGCATCCACCCACAAGTACCCACTAGCCATGCTGAACAATTGGATGAAAGAGACACTGCAGGCCAACTCAGTGTTAGATCCAGAAACTGGGAAAATGTTAGAATATCGGCAATTGATGAAGCACCCCAAGTTGCAACACATCTGGCAGCCATCCGCTACAAAAGAATTCGGCCGCCTCTTCCAAGGTATCCCCGGAATCATTGATGGCACGGATACGTTCCATCTCATCAAGTATGAAGACGTACCTTTGGACCGAGTCCAGGACATAACCTATGCCAGGTTTGTGTGCGAATTTTGTGCAAGCAAAGACGATCCCAATCGTACACGCCTCACCGTCGGCGGGAACAAAATCAACTACAAGGGCGATTGTGGCACGAACACTGCCGACTTAGAAACCATCAAACTCATGCTCAACTCCGTCATCTCCACAAGGGGTGCCAGATTTGCATCGTTTGACATAAAAATTTTTTATTTAGGCACACCTCTGCCCAGACTTGAGTATGTACGGATCAAAATAATGGACTTACCCCAAGATTTTATTGACGAATATAACATCCACAACTATGTTCACAACGGCTGGGCTTACATTGCCATCTCCAAGGGCGTTTATGGGCTACCCCACGCCGGCAAACTAGCCAATGAACTCCTTGCTAAACGCCTGGCAGAGGCCGGATATTATGAGGCTTTGACGACTCCTGGCCTCTGCCTCTGGCTACACAAATGGAGGACCATCTTCTTCACTCTAGTGGTAGATGATTTTGGCATCCAATTTGTTGGGCGAGAGCACGCCGAACATCTGGCAGCCGTTCTCAAGAAGCACTACGAGATCAGCGAAGACTGGGAGGGAAAGAAGTACTGTGGAATTGATTTGGAGTGGAATTACAAAAAAGGCACGGTGAGATTGTCGATGTATGGATATATTTTGAAAGTCCTTGAGCAATACAATCATCCCCTCCCCAAGAAACCGCAACATGCCCCCCACAAGTACAACAAGCCTACATTCAGTCAACAAGATCAATATGCACAAGACGAAGATAACTCCGGCCCCCTCGATCACGAAGGCGTCAAATGGGTGCAAGGGGTTGTCGGCGCTCTCCAATTCTACGGACGAGCCGTCGACAACAAACTACTCGTTGCCCTCAGTACCATTGCAACCCAGCAAGCAACAGCCACTCAAGAAACTCTGGCAGCCACCAAAATGCTGCTGGATTATGTTGCTACATATCGGAATGATGGGATTGCTTACCGGCGCAGCGGGATGATCCTCGCTGTGCATTCCGATGCAGGATACCTGAATGAAAAGAATGCCAGGAGTAGGGCGGGTGCCCACATCTTCCTGTCAGAAGACGTCCCCATCCCCAACTTCAATGGGCCAGTCTTAACCATCGCCCAAATAATTAAATTTGTGATGTCTTCTGCTGCTGAAGCAGAATTAGCAGCTCTCTTCATCACTGCCAAAAAGGCAGTAGTCCTGCGTCAAACCCTGCAAGAGATGGGGTGGCCCCAACCCAAGACCCCCATACAAACTGATAATTCCACAGCAGAAGGGGTGATCGACAAGACTATATTGCACAAGAGACTCAAAGCAATGGACATGCGACTCCACTGGCTTTGCTGCAGAGCCTCCCAGGACCAATTCAGATATTACTGGGCTAAGGGATCAAGCAATTGGGCCGATTATTCGACCAAACACCACCCTCCCTTGCACCATATCGCGCAGCGCCCACTTTTTGCAGGAAGGGTGACACGGTACAACGCACTCAACAGTGCAACTACCTCACATCTGCAAGGGTGTGTTAATACCCTAGGTAGGGTACAATACCAGATGGTACGTAGTAAGCACGTAGAGACCATAAAATAGTCAACGTACGTTCTACCTCCACCATGGGGCTCTTTAGCATTCTTTTTTTACAAACAGGAACATTATTACATGCAAAATTGATATGACTCTCTACATAAACTATACCTATGTGAAACCAATTTAGTTATTACATACGAGAGTATACTAATTCACCTTATGAATTAAGGCAGGTGATCTGGGGCGGGTGTTTCGGATTGTCCCCAGAGAGTAGGAGTAGCTCTGGGGACAAGCCAAAACGCCCGCCCCAGATCTGATCACCCGCTTTTGAGGCGGGCGACACGGTCTGGACGGGCGACACGGTTATCAATTCCGAACACACCAGAATGAATTGAACCCATTACGATACAAAAAATAATTACCAAGGAAATTACAAAACACCACCCCGCACCACCCGTAGCCAACATGTCAGCGGCAACAAACAGCAATGAATCGTACTGCACCTTCACCCTAGCTTCGGACGTAACTGCTGGGGGATTGCCGTCAGAAGAGGAGATTGCGAGGCAACTGGAGAGCAATGACCCCAAGGTGAGAGCCAATCTGAACCAACATTTTGTAGTGGCCGACAATGGCAGTGGTGATATCGACTTATGAACCACAGTAGACGCCTTCCTACGATGTTATGCTATTTTTAATCTCTCTCTACTTCACCATCATCCGTCTCCCCTCCGCCAACGACTCTTACAGATCAAGAGGCACGCCCTCAAAGCAGCCATTATGGCCATGCTTGGAGGAGAGGCCATGCCTCGCATCCTCATGCAAGTCATCCGCTTCTGCATTAATTCTGATGATAAACCGCTCAAAAAGCTGTGCATGCTCTACTGGGAAGTGGTGCCAAAGTACCAAGAGCCTAGCTCCGATGAAGTCCTCCGAGCGGCCTCAGGGGGTCAACCATTGCAAAGGAAGCTTTTGCCCGAAATGATTTTGGTGTGCAATGCATTGATGAATGATTTGAACCATCCTAATGAATATGTTCGGGGGAGCATGCTTCGATTTTTGTGTAAGGTGAAGGACGAAGAAATTTTGGGTCCTCTCATCCCGAGCATCAAAGCGTGCCTCTCCCACCGTCATCCGTATGTGAGGAAAAACGCCGTCCTTGCTGTTTTTCACGCACACCGACTCCACGGAGACACTCTCATCCCCGACGGACCCGAACTCGTGGCCGAATTCATCAATGCTGAAACGGAAATGGACTCTCGCCGCAACGCCTTCCTCATGTTGTACAACGAATCGGAAGATTTGGCTATTCAGTATCTTGCGAAGAATTTGGACGAAGTGTCAAAATTTGGTGATGGTTTCGCTCTCTTGGTGTTGGATTTGACACGCAAAGCCTGTCGGCGGGATGCCAATCAAAAGTCTCGATTTGTGCGGGTACTCTTCCAGATGTTGTCTTCCAACTCCGCGGCAGTGTCTTATGAAGCTGCGTGGACCCTCATTAGTCTCTCCAATTCGCCAACCGCTGTCAGAGCTGCAGCACTAACTTACACCAATTTGCTCAATTCCCAGAATGACAATAACGTTATGATGATTGTGTTGGAGAGGCTGCAGCAACTCAAAAAAAAACATGCCAAGATTCTTCAAGAATTATTGATGGACATATTGCGTGCCCTTTCTTCTCCTAATCCAGATATATGCAAGAAGGTATTGGATGTGGCCATGGCGCTTGTTACTTCGAAAAATGTGGTAGAGGTGGTTACTACGCTCAAGAGGGAGGTGGCCAAGACCAAGCAGGAGAGTACGGATTCGAGTGAGGATAAGGGGAAAGTTTATAGAAACATGCTCATCCAGGCGATTCATGGTTGTGCAGTAAGATTCCCTGATGTGGCAGAGAGTGTAGTGCACACTTTGATGGACTTTTTATCAAGTGATGGGGGGATGCAGGTAATCATTTTTGTGCGCGCCATCGTGGAACGGTATCCTAGCCTTCGACCAGCAATCATTACCAAATTGATCAATACGTTGGATGAGGTCACTAGTAACAATGTCATGTGTGTCTGCCTTTGGATTCTTGGGGAGTATTGCGAGACAACCGAAACTGTGAACGATGCTTTTGGCGCAATTACGGAACAGCTAGGTGAAGCGCCATTTGTGGTTCAGCAGGCGGAGAAGAAGGAGCAAGAGCAAGCTGCAGCAGAAGCTGCCAAGGCACCCAAACTTGTGACCAAAAATGTTGTGTTGGCGGATGGGACTTATGCAACCCAAACAGTCTATTCGGAGGTCAAAACCAATCCCGCTGCGTTGGACAAAACACCACATTTACGCAAAATGATCATCGGGGGAGATATTTTCTTGGGAACCATTATTGCGTCATGTCTCACCAAAATGTGCCTCCGTGCCCCTGACGTCGAAATCGATGCCGTCACCACCAAATCCATGATTGTCAAATCAGTCCTCATCATGTGTGGCATTGTGAAAATGGCCGAAGTCACTATCTCAGCGCAAAAATCCAGTTTGGCTGATTGCAGCGAACGCATCACTCTCTGCTGCCGTGCGCTTCTTGACCCCAAGGCAACGGCGCTCCTAAAGCAAACTTTTCTCACGGAAGGAAAGTCCAATTTTGCCTCCTTTCTGAAGCATATGCAAGAGAAGGAGGCAAAAGACAGCGATAGTAAAGAGGATGAACTTATCACTGCTCAACCGGATGATTTGATTCACTTTCGCCAGTTGCGGTCCTTGACTGCTCAAGGGGGAGATCTTGATTTGGATGACGGAAGTGATCTTGCAAGAGCTACGGGATATGCCGATGGCAGTTCCCTTTTGAGCAATGAATTGAGCCATGTTTATCAACTCAGTGGGTTTGCTGACCCTGTCTATGCTGAAGCCTTTGTCACTGTACACGAATATGACATTCTCCTGGAAATTTTGATCATCAATCGCACTCCCAATACGTTGGCGAATCTAACTGTGGAGTTAAGTACCATGGGGGACATGAAAATTGTGGAGCGGCCCCAGAGTCATACCATTGGTCCTCTTGACCAAATGACAATTCGTGCTAGTATCAAGGTTTCGTCAACAGAGACAGGACATATCTTTGGTACTATTGTGTACGAAGATGCCTCAACTCAAGAGAAGGGGTACATAAACCTCAATGACATTCATATGGATATTATGGATTACATCCGTCCTGCTACTTGTACTGACGAGGTATTTCGATCGATGTGGGCTGAGTTTGAGTGGGAGAACAAAGTTGCCATTTCCACTTCTATTTCGGATTTGATTGAATTTTTGGATCATATCGTTTCTTCCACCAACATGAGTTGTTTGACACCTCACGATCGTAATGAGAAGGGGAGTTTCTTGGCTGCTAACTTGTATGCAAAGAGGTGAGTTCTTTTTGGGTTGCCTCTGTTTTTGTACCCTGGTTCGTGTTAGGTTCTGTCTTTTGGAGTGGCAGCCGTCTGTTAAAACCAAGGGGATATTGCACTTTGGGCATAAGGGCGCCGGCAAGGTGTTCTTGTGGCCATCAGCACTGTTTTGCAAGCCTTATCTGGTCCATCTTAATCAGATTTGGTATCTTAGTGCTGTTACATTCAATGAATATAAAAATCTCGTTCCCCTGTTTTTTTCCTTCCTCATTGCTCTTTCACCAGCGTGTTCGGGGAAGACGCCCTCGTAAATGTGTCTGTAGAAAAGAAAGATGACAATGATGGTAAACTTGCTGGATATATTCGAATCCGATCAAAGACTCAAGGAATCGCTCTCAGCTTGGGAGATCGTATCACAAGTGTTCAGAGGGGCATTCAAACCACCAAACAGAGCTGAAAACATTTGTTTGTCTATGGTTGTGCTAGTCTTAATTTCTTGAGCCCCACTATCAATAGTTGCTTCTGAATTTTATGACAGCACTTGTTGAGTGCGAACATGGCAAAGTTGTCAAGTTCTATCTCTACACTTTCGTTATTGAGCCTATTGTTAAAAAAATAATATTAATGGTGTTGGAGCAGCATCCAGATATTTTGATGTAAGTGTTCTACCCTTCAAACGGAATACAATACTCTAGAGCAAATAGACATGTACTTACTTGGGAAGAAGTCTTTTGTATTGGTCTGCCTGTGCAGAAAGAGGAAGAAGAGCATAATATCATTCTAGTACATGGGTATGGATGGAGCCATCATAAGTACTTACAGACAAAAGACTCTTGTTGTTCGGTCAGCAGCCTTGGAGAGGTAAATAAGTAGCAATGACGATCTATGCATTAGGTATTAATCTTTGAAACAATGTAGATCAATTTTTAATCTTCATGTTCGGATTTCATTCTTTCATCCGCTGTATGGCATACTTTTTGGAAAGCAATAATAATTTCATTTAGTTTGAATGTCTTTATTTACAAAAAACGAAAGAATGTGGTTGTAAAGGACATTTCATAGATCAGATTTCTCGAATTTGGAACATGAAAACATCATGAGAATATTAATTTAATACGTGAGTATTTAAAATTTTGAAGTCCCTGAAATTTTAACCACACAATTAATGCCATAAAACTTCAGAAGAAATGCAGTATGAGTTGATTTCTTCCCAAATTTTGGAGGATATTCGTTTGCAAGGATTAAACTCATATTTTGTTGAGTCTCTGATGCCAAATAGACACTGTTGACAGCTTTCAACCCCCTCCTGTTGTGTCAGTATCTTCTTTCGAGTGGAGATCACAATGCAGTCTGTGTCAGGCCTTGAGTAGGAGCTGTGGCAACTTCTCAGGTCCCAAGATCAAGAAAAATGGTGTCATGAATGAAAATGGAAAGATGAGAGGGCTCCGGAAAGGAACCTGAAACAAGAAGTCTTTCTATCCATTTGAGGCCTCGTCTCTTTTTTTCTTCTCCGTCCTTACTCTCCTCAACAGTTGATTTTTCCTTTGCATTAGAGAGACTCCCTCCTGGTCGAAGATTTCATGATGAGGCCTTCCTTTTTCGTTCAATCCACCGAACTCAAATCCACCCTCCACAAGGGCATCCACTAGTGAGATATCAGCATTTTCTAATTTCATCACTACAGCTCGATGCATACGGGCATCACCCTTTCGGCCAGGGCGTTTTGCCCTTGCTGCTCCGCAAGATTTTGAAATGCCAGGTTTGGTTTCGGATGATTCATTATTTTGACTGGATAAAATATTATGAAGGGGGGGTGGTGTTGTTTCTCCAAATCTGGTTGAACAAGCACCATTTGATGAGTTTGTAGATTTGATCATAACGGGTAATGGAGAACCTTAAAATTGAAAATGATTGGAACAATTAGATTGGTGCTTTGAATAGATAATTTCTTAATAAAAAAACTTACCAGACAAAATTAGTGACTTGGACTGTTTTTGCTGTTCACTCATCCCATCGTTAGTTTCTTCTAGCTTCCCTGAACTTTTGCTTTCTATCGACGTGTGTCCTGTTGTAATTCTATCGCTATCAATTTCATCCGTGTCCATCATAGTCCCTGCACTCTCCAACTTCCTCCTCTGTAAAAGCCACTTTTCAAAATCTAAAACTTCACCCCCCCCCAAATCCGAAGGAAGCCTGTCTGCAGGCATGGAATGACTCGCCAAACACTGCAATACATGATCATCTGTTCCAAAATTGACAACAATTCCATCTTTCATTTTCTCCGGAAACAACAATTTGAGCAATGGGAAAAATGTGTTGTAGAATGAGCAAGGGTGGCAGATGTGAAATTCTTTCCATTGTAATGGAATATCATTTCCCATTATTGAAGAACCTCTAGATATGAGATTTCGGTCAATTTGGTCATTGGTGCATTTTTTTGGGTAGACTAGGAGGACAAACCCATTTTCTCGGACTGTTGAATCTTCCATCGCTACATGCAAAATGTACCAAAGGATACGAAACTTCAAAACGAGGGCACAAAAACAAAAAAGGGGCACCAAAAATGAATCACATGCCAATGGAATGACCTTAGAGGAAAAGAATGAAACAAAATTGATGTCGAAACGACAAACGGTCGTCCTCACCACACTCTTGTTAGAAATTTGTGCTTTTTCATGCTTGCTTGGATCATAAAATACTAGAGCCCTCCCCGCCAAATCCTTCTCAGGTAAAAGTTGTAAAATCCCACTAGACAATGCTAAATGATCATCGCACAAGGCATCTACTTGTGTGACGGGTAAAAACATTTTCTGTTCACCGAAGAGCTCTGCTCGTGTATCCCAATAGCGTTTCATTCGTGCAGCAGCTGCCTGTTGAAATTATATATTCGATTTGGTCAATAACGTAAAAGTCAATAATTACACCAAATGAAAATCAATCAGAGTCAATTTCACTTAAAACAACCAAACTTTGAATGAGAGCAACATCACACTCACTTTTCCATCAAAACTTTCCGCCCGAAGGAAAGCTAACTTGTGATCAATATCAAAGAGTTCAGGACAGACATCATGAGCTTTCGAAAGCCAGCTGCTGGGGCCATTACTTTCACCCATTTTTTGATCCTGCGTGAGAACCCGCAGCTCCGATTCCAGTTGTTCTAAAGCATCCTTTTCAATTTGTGATGATGTCTCAAGAGTTTTCATGCTGCCTGGCTGGCTAAGTAGTACTCCTACTTAGTAGTACTTGCTAAGAGGCATTTTGCACCTTGAAAGTATCGCGTAATGAGGCTGCGTTTGGGGAGCTGTAATTTTCCAAGGGAAAAAATTACGGCTCCCCAAACGCGTCGAAATACAACTCGATCGGAGCATGTATTTCAACGCGTAATTGTGCCGTAATTTGTTCATTCCCTTGCTCTAACAACTTGACTTGACTCAAAATACGGCTCCGAAAACGCGTCCATATTATGCGATTTTTTCAAGGTGCAAAACGCCTCTAAGTGTGGCAGATCTGCCACACCTAGTTCTAAGTGTGGCAGATCTGCCACAC
>JALLOT010002501.1:0-12692 GCA_036939595.1 Thalassiosira livingstoniorum | reverse complement strand
AGGTTCAGACTGTCGGCGTATGAAGACTCCCGATTATGGGTTTAAGTGTCTAGGTTATATTGTAGTATAATTTCTACCTAACTTTCTAAGTCAAATGTCAAAAAATGTCAGGAAGGGGGGGCAGGGGCAATTCATGGTTGTCATTGACGCGCGATGGTGGATGATGGATGCTGCATGCATGCTGCATGCACCATACCTACTTACCATGTTGGCAACAGAAGGCAAGTATGGTAGTACAATAACAACTAACAGACAGGAAACGATGACGGATGACGGACATCAAGCAAGGGAACACCAAACACCATGCATTGTAAAGCGGAAATTTCATGTGGGAATGGCGTTCTCACGACACAGACAGCATGCAGTGCTGTTGTGTGGGTCGCGACTATGTACGTACAGAAGATTGAGGAGATGCGAATCGCATCAATCTCTGTCAATCTAGGGTCCAGCCGAGTCCAGAAACGCTCTCATATTTTATTTGGAGGTTTTGTAACCATTTATCATTCTTTATCATTGCAAGTGAAAGTATCAAGGAAGTTTTCTACTCGCTATCTGCTCTACACAAATCACAACATAAACCTTCTTTTGCCACATTCTAGAAGAAAAGTACAACCGACATGTTTCAATCATCTTTCAACTCGACCTCATCCACGGTGTCCTACGCGACATCTTACCTGCCACCACTCAATGCATCCACTGTCGTCACCTGCCTCGTCACAATCGTTCTCCCCGCTGCCTTCCTCGCCATAAAACACTCTACAAAAAGGAAAAAGATTGGATATCAACGCAGTACATCACTGGCATCTGCTGCCACTGCCGATAGGACATTACTTGAAAAATCATTGTTGATGAAACAAAATATTATTAACTTGATGTTGTTCTTTGATCCACCCACAAAGCCACAAGATGGAAGCAATGGGGATTCAAATGGTGGAAATGAATATGATGTGGATGCAATGCGTCGAGATTTTGTACAAATCATGAAAATTTTGGCGAATAAATTTGAAAGAATGAGTTCGTTGCCCAAATTCAATTCGGAGGGGGAATGCATTTGGTGTCCCATTAATGATTTGGAAGATGCCATTGAAAGATCTGTCATTATTGACAAGGCGTGTGGAGATTGCCCGCGTGATGGTGATGATAAACACAGCACGGAAGTTCATGTTCTTAAACGAGCACAAACATACATTGGAGAGATTTTAACTTCACACGATGGAAAGGGAAATTCATTGCCACTGTGGAGAGTTATTGTACTGAGCCCCAATGCTGCCATGGTGCGAATTGACCATTGCATATGCGATGGTGCATCCGCAGTGACTCTCTTGAAAGAAGTAGGATCCAAGTTTTCCTACGAAGCAAGCAGTGATCCGTCATTGTCACCTCCAAAAGTAGCGCCTCTAGCACTTGGAGATCTGTCACCCATTCTCAAAAGCATTGAAACTGCTGGAGACCTTCGTATCAAATTGCTTCCGTTGAAGTTACTCTGGCCTCCGAATTTGTACAGAGCAATCAAGTTTTTGGCAACGAGTATGTCGTTTCCGTTTGAGGATCCCAATCCATTGCGTCCTCGTCCGGAAGATTTTGGTGTGCCAATTCCCGATGAGTCTTGTGGGACGGTGTATTTTCCTACGATGAAAGTGGCACTTTTTAGGGATATTGCCAGGTTAGTAAGATAGTGTGTTTAATCTTGCTGTTCGTTGAGGAATTTTTGCTGTTGTAGCTTTCATTTTTTGGTCTCATTTGTTTCAGAATGTTACTTATCTGATACTAGAGCTGTGGGAAATGGCACAACTGTGAATGACATCCTTCTACTTTGTCTTTCCATCGCGCTTGGTCGTTATTTTGACAAAATTGAAACTCCAAAAGATACCCAAGGTATTCGACTCGTTCTACCAATAGCAAATCCACTCACGCCGTCCCTCTACGGAGATAGAATCCACGGTCTCTGCAATCGCATGACACCAGTCGTAGTCCCTCTGCAAATACCCCGTGATAAGAAGACATCCATGCAATCCATGCTCAACGAAATCCAATCCTACATGAACAAAGTGAAGCAATCCAACACACCTCTCTTTATGACATGCATGAACACCTTCCTCAAACCATTGTTGACATTGGAAAAGTTGGGAGAAGTCGCCAAAGATAGCTTTCGTCGTGCTTCGTGTGTCTACTCCAACGTTCCTGGTCCAGCTCAAACGATTTCCATAAGTTCGGCACCGCCAGCGCTGCCACTGCCTGCTTCTGCTAGTCCCAGTACGCGCCAATATACAATTCAAAAGATCCAAACAGTCATTGGTCCACACCCAATCAGTATATTCCAGGTGTTATCGTACAATGGTGAGATGTTTTTCAACATCACATTGGATGTGCGATCTGCAACTCAGCCTTGGATATTGAGAAGCTCATTTGTTGAGGCGGTGAGATGTGTGGCTGACTGGACTGGTGTGACAGCTTCCTCTGGAAGTGCAATGGGTGATGGTAAGTTTGATTGGAGCAATGAGTTAGATCGAATCGAGTCATCGTTAGAATGGGGTGGGAATGATGTGGTATTTACTTGTGCCTGAGTTTCACGCAGGTATCCTTCTGTTTAGTGTGTAGGCCCCAGGAGTTCGGAATGTAATCAAGAGGTGCAAGGGACATGATATAAGTGGAATTTGCATTCTTAAACTATTTTTTTGTTTCACATTTAAGGTTAATCTTAGCATTGATGTGGGCTTTGGTGAACTGCGATTTGCATGTCTGAAAAAATGATCGGATCGTTGTTTTATTGTTTGTTCCTTTTTAGCTTGTAAAATTAAAGCATCTACTATTTTAATGGATTTGGGACTTTGATCATTTCAATGCGGTATAATTGTGTGCTGTGTTTTATTTAGGAGCCCCGTAACACCTTATTTCTTTCCTGGTGAATGAGAATTTTATCAATTTTCAATGATTACAAAACATGGTGCATTTGAAAGTGCATGTTAGCTACCTAGGACTTTTTGTTTTCAAAGTTTCAAGAAAAATGCATTGAAGGAATTTCAAAAACAATTCTTACACTTTGATACAATCTAAAAGCATCATATCAGTTTTGACTTGCCATGTAAAATGGTGTGAAAAATGAGATTGAAAAGTTACTTCTTTTATTATTGCTGGGTTCTAAGTTTTGATTTCACTTGGGGAAATTACCTGTTCTCCATTTCCCTACCATTTTTGCTCTTGCTGTTGGGGACAACATGAGCGTTCCTCTGACCTGGGTAAAATTAATTTCCTCTTTTTTAGGGAAAGGACATGTTTCCTCGTCTAGGTCCCATCACAGTAATTTCTCACAAATGAAAAGGGAACACCTTTTCATATGCCAAAAAAAGCAATAACCGACCATAAGGAGGTAGCTACTTAGCAAGAGTAACCTATTGTACTTTTAGATTTTAGCAATATCCAGTCAAAATGCTTTTAGGTGTGACATACGCAATCAATTCATGCCTTACAATCCAACTGACATTGTTGACACACTGCCACTACCTGCTACTACTTAGCTTCTATTACAGGCTAAACTGTTAACATTGTCACATGCTAGAATGGATACCAAACAAATCTGTTTCTTTTTCAAACCATCTATTCTAATCACCAGTTGTTCAAATAGATGAACACCCTTGGGCATGAGCTCTCCTCCCAGCTTTGCAGTGTAATTAGAGCTCCTACAGAGCCATCTGCCAAAGATAGGTCATCATTAACAAGCATTGACATTGCTTTCAAAAGCATAGACAACAATTGCAAGATTGCCATCATTTGGGATATTCCCTTTGTTGTGAAAGTTTAAGGTACTAAAAAAGTTTCTAGTATCAAAACAGGAGGCAAATGTCTTAACTGCACTGCCCAACATTCTTTTAGTTATGTCTCCTCTTTCTTTAATTTTTCCTGTTCCCCAAAAACTCCCCTAATAAAATATATGAAACAGGAAAATTCCCATGTTTTTTCCAAGGAAATTTCCCCATTCCCTGTTTTTGCCACCAATTTCCATAACACTCAAAGGAAAAAATTAAAAGAGGAAACCCAACCTAGGACTGGTTGTTGTTTTATGATTTTCAGTGATTTTCAATGATTGTCAAAGATTACTGAATATCATGCCCATCATCAAGTTTTAAACATTTTTTCAGAATTTGTTGTTTTCTATTCTCACATTTGAATCATCTCTTGCCTGTGATAGTTGATGTTTGTCTATTTGAGATATTTGTGAAGGAGCAGGACCATCCCTGTATTGTAAGGTCATCATGTCAATACAAATTCTATCATTTTATTTGCATCAGAATAAGATTGCTATTTTTCTGAATACTTCATGCAACACTGACATGTTCATTTAAGCATGTATGGATAAAGGAAGGAATTGTATACTACAATGTAACCTTGACACAGAGAAAGGAGTGTAAGTTGAGTGGGTAAGTTGGTTGAAATTCATTGGAGTGTGGGATGATTCTTTGCCATAATAAAGAGTTCCTTAGGAAAATTGCATGAACAAGAGGATATCATGTTTCTGTCAGGCATTGCAAAACCAAAATCAGGCAAAAATGCAGGTACTGAGATAAAAGACAGGCAATAATAATTTTTATGGGTTAAACTGACTGGTGTACAACATCTTTAACATTTTTTTACCATTATTATGTTGAAATCAGTCTGAAATTCCATTTCCGGAATAAGTCTTTAATCAACAACCAATTTTAATTGAATAAAAGCCAAGGTACTTTTGTTTTTGGAAAGAAAAATTGCATGTGATGATTTTCATTACATCAACTTCAATTTCAGAGTATCATTTTGAAGGCAAAAATAATATTCAATTTTCATCTCTTGAAAATAGGGAAATTGGAAATAATGACCCATGAAATCAGATAATATGAAGTAAAAAGAGAAATTATTGACATTGGACAAAGTTTTACCAATTATAGACAATTTTACACATCTCAATCATCTATAATCATGATGTATTGGTTCAATTCAACTCTGAAAAATTTACTTGAAAAGAACCCAGGAAGCAATCATGAATGATTAGCTACGCACACTATGTACTATCATGCTTCAACAACAATACAGTACCCTTCACTGATGGAACCAGTATAGATTTTATGTACTTGTCATGTGTATGTACTAGGTACATAGCAGTAAAAAGCACAACTACTGTGTGAAAAAATGCAGATTTAGCTAACATTAGTAGCTGCACCACAAACTGATCAACATCACTCTCAAAGGACAAAGCAACAATGTGGAAAGCTCATTAACAGAAAAGAAATAACATGTTATGCTATAGTAATATATAAGGGGAACCAAATGATCAAAGACAACATCTCAAAGTAGCTATAAAGACTCAAATTCAACAGGAAAGACAAGTAGGAAGAAGAAATCAACTAGAGAACATGTCAAGGAGACAAGCAGGACTCCTTAAGTCAATGAAGAATTTTACAAAGATTCCAAAGGGGAGGAAAATAGACAATGGGGAGGAGTAGGAAGAGTAGGATGAAGAAGAGGAAGGGGGGAGGTGGAACAAGCAAGAAGGGGAGGAGGAGGGGAGGAGGATGCAACTGACAACGAGGAGGAAGGAGAGGGTATTGAGGATCATTTGAACAACAGTCACAAGGAAGATGAAGACAACATCCAAGTCAAAAATGCCAAGCCAGTCTATTCCACCCAAAAAAGCAAAAAAGTCTGGAAACAAACTGGTACCAAGGAAGACATGGAAGCAAGCTGGACATCCAGACCCTAAAAATCAGTCTTCAAACTGGAAGGGGGTAACTGAAAAAAGCAGAATGCAGAATTGAAAGATGTTTAAGAAAAGAGGCCAACACCCAAGAGGCCAAAATCTGAAACAACAACAAGAAGAGAAAGTTCTAATTTACAATGATACCTCCTGCTGATAAAACACCTGCATAAAAAGCACTGCCAAAAGCCTACCAAGGATTATAAAACTCCTGACAAGAATTCGAAATTCCCACCTGGTTGACCAAAATGTCTATAAAGAATGCTAAAATTAAAAAAAATGGAAAAGAGATTAAACAAGTTCTTTAACATAATACATAACTTTTAGGAATGATCAAAAACAGTTTACTACAAAAGATATTTAATCACTAAGACAAAGTGGGCAGCCAGGCAAAGTTCTTCTGCTAGAAATAAGAAAAAATGGCAATTAATTCTGACATGTGCAATGGAAGAAGATGCAATAACCAATATTGAAATAATATCCAGAGAAAAAAAGTACTAAAGATTGTCAGGTATAACTATATTGGGATAAAGTTCTATGTTCTGGTTCGAATTCAGAGAGAAGGATTTATTTTGGTAGTACTTTTTTGTGAATGTATAATAGTGTTTAACTTTTTAGAGTTTTGTTTTTCTCAAAACATTTTAATTAATTTGTTGCCTAATTCTTACTTTTTCTCTACCTCAATTCAGTTAAAGAAAAATTGTTGATAGAACTACAAATCTGGAAATTTTAATAGTTTTTAGAAAAATGACAAGGGGGTAAACTAAATACTTGATTCTTGTACAACATCACATCTTTGAAAGCTAATTCCTGCTTTCTACATACAAAGGAGAAAGTTGGGCCACCCCTCATAGAATTGTAGATCACTTTCAAAGTGATTCTGGTTTCTCTCATACCACAGAGCACCATATGTGATAACAGATCTTACAGTGCAATATTCATTCACAACAAGGGGAATAGACTCTTCCAGGGCAGGAGGAGGAAACAAAGTTGGGACTCTCCAGAATCTGATATTCCAGGCAATTTCAACCCCCCTTTTCAAAATTCCACAATATGCTCCTTCCGGGTTTTCCAACTAATCACTTCCCAGATAGATGAATGTCTTCATAAGTCATGACTGGCTCAGTGATATCTCCATTTTCATTGTGGACTTGCCTAGATTTTATGCTTATTATATTATGCCTCAAAACCAGTCTTGATGTTGTATTGTTAGTACTTGGTACTTGCACAAAGCCATCCCAGCTGTACAGTATATTACCTTAAAAATAAATGAACTCAATGAAAAGTGCACCATTTACTATTGTAGGGTCAAATGATATTGTATTCTCATGTGTGTATCTTTTACAAGCCCAAATCATGAAGCATTCCCAAAAACCAACTGTTTTAGTTGTATTGCAGAAAAAACATCTTTTGGCGGTTAACATCCAGAGAAGTTGTTCCAGCTTCACCAGATTGATTTTGATGTAGTTGCCACAGAAGGGAATGGCAACAGATTTCAGGTGTTCAGATGCCTGTTTGTCAACACCTCCATCCCAGCACTTAGAGAGAGCATGTTGTTGAGCACTTCTTCACAAGAGTTTCTCAACACCTTCTAGGCAGTCTCGTGAAAACAAACAAAATTTAACAAGGAACAAGAGTTCAAATACAAGAGAACTTACATCAAAATTTCTGGAATAAACAATAGTGTATAATAGAGGATAATCTTTAATATCTTGTTTTCTGGAAACCCTTTAATGTTTATTATTATTTGTGTTCTCAGTTTTTCCAGAAAATTCAGTTTCACTACTAGATCTTTTATCATTCATTTATTTTAATATTTAGTTTATTCATGAAAAGGCCTACAACTACAACATTTGATAGTGAGTAGAAAAAACCATGATTGTGGGAGTAAATGCCTTGTAAAACTCAGTATATATTCAATGTATCAACAATCTGAAAAATAAAAAAAACATTTCTAACAATGCTTTACCCCTTTGCTGATGTAATTTTTATCAATTAATGAGATGCACCCAACACATGAAATTCCATTCAAGCACTACATATATAGATTTGCTTTCTATAAGATAGATTAAGTATGTATTGTTTATTCATTACTACTAAATATCCACATGAGTTTTCTGTCTTAGGCTTAGGGTGGGAAAAGTGTTAATTTATATTTGAGCTCTTTGAATGCATTTTATTTCAGAAAATAATTCACAAAATAAAAAGAGCATATACCTTCTTACTACCACACCTATATTTCTTCCACCCCAATAACACAAAAAGAGGAAACAAATCCATAACAATGGTTGTAGATTTTCTTGTTTCTCAGAAAATTCTAAGGATTGATGAGCCTAAAAAATTGTGTTTCTTCTGTAAATTTTTATTGATTGCAGTTGAGCTTGGTTTTTCATAGAAAGTTCAATTTGATACAATTCAATATCTATCACTTGCACTATGTATGTCATCTTTTTATTGTATCAACAACATAACAATCACCATGATTTTTTTTCTGAAAACTGTCATTCTCCTTGCCTAAAATTTTCTTCATTTGTTTCTCTTCCAGTTTTGATAGTTGATGAGTTTGCTATGTAATCAATGATTCTCCTATGCCTTTGCTTGGTGCAATTGCAGTTTGTGGAGCTGCTTGAAGTGTTGTTTGACATCTCTTGGTCTTTACATGTTGGGTTAACAACACCAGTGGATTCGTCAGGGTAATGGTGTTGCCTGACCTCCTTCTCTAGAGCAATTTCCCTCATAGACAAACATAAGATGACAATAGCAGGAGAAACATTGTCAGTTGGCAGCACCAGTCACATGCCTGAATTGACAGCCTCAAAAGGTGATCTCATTTTTTGTTGTCTATGCTTTTTCCAGATTTTTTCTTCTATTTGTATTCTTGAAATGCTTCATTTTTTAATAGTTTCCTGGGCTTTTAACAATAATAATACAAGCAATGAAATAAGAGAAAAATATACTAAAGTTTCAAGCCTGAAGTGTAGGTTCTTGAAAATAATATTTAAATTTGGTAAATTTTCAGGGGATCCATATAATATTTTTCAGGGTTCCTCTGGTTAGCACTCATTTTACTATTTTGGAATAATACCTTTTGAAAAAGCATATCCATTTAAAATCATTTTACTAAAAAATAATAATGAATGTAATCTCCATGATGACAAGAAAAAAGAATTTTCCACTCAAATTGTATATTGCCTACTTATGATAGAATCAGTGATGCACTAGTGAATTATTTTGCTGTGTTAGAACTAATCAAGTTAGCAAAAAAATAAACATTTTGTCCAATGCAAAACATATTTATTTTAAAGATGATACTTTTTGTTGGTTCAAGCTAAAAAGTATGTCTCTTATAAATAGCTTTTTTGTTGATAAGAAAAAATGTGAACAGTACAACAGATTGATTTTTCCATCTCAAAAATTAATTTTATAATGAGAAACAAAATAAGTTGTAACAAAACAAAAAATGTTCTTTAGGATTTTTTTATTTACGTAAGATTTTTTCATCAAAATAAAAATGAAAAAGAGTGCCACAAAGAAAATAATTGTATTATACCTCATTTTTTTGTTAGTAAAAATGAGAGCTAGCCATTTTTTTATCACTGTAAAAAAATTACCATTGTTGAACCAAATCATACATATTGGTTCAAAAGTAATATTGACATTAATCAAAACACCTTCACCAATGAACAGATGCTTTTAGTCATAAAAAATTCTTGAGAGTATCAGATTTTGGGTTTTTGAATTTTATGATCTAATTTTTCAACCAAAAAATTGTTAAAGATTATTCAATATGGCTCTTTTTATTTTGAAATGGGAGATGAAGGATATAAAGACACTGTTGTCTAATATGGAAAGATAGATGAAAAAATAAATTCCAGACCCTTCCCCCCTGGAAATTATAATATTATGAACAACAAAAATACTGATCAGGTAAAAAAAACGCAAATGCTGAAAGAAAAGACAGGAAGATGAAACTAATGACAAGATCTCACCAACAAGAATGTTAGAATAGAAATAGTTAAGGTAGGAGGCAAAAACTGATGTGTATTGGGAAAGGATCTCTGACAATGTATTTAAAATTGGTACATGACATGTAGTCAGTAATAATATCAACCATCAAAGTTTCTGTCAGTATTTTACTTGTAATGGGTTTTTGGATGTTCACACAAGGGTATCTAGTGTTTTCAAGTGTCTACCAAAGTTTTTTTCATTACATGAGTATGATTGTTTTGGACACTCCTAAGATTTCTTAAGGCTGAAAATATTAGAATTGCTAAATTTCAAAGATTTTTGGAGAAGATTTTTGCCATTGATCATCAAGAGTTGTCCATTTTTTTGCAGAATAGGATTCAGTATACCCTACCTGAGATCTACACAATGTCTACCACCAACATTTTTCAATTTTTACTCACATAATGATTTTTTGAATGCAACCTTGTCATGGGTCCTAATGGTAACATGAACCCTTGAATACAGTAGTACTATTATAGCACAAACATGGGTTTCTCCGTGAATAACCAATACAGATGTACCTTTTTATGTTGTTGGATACATTATTGTTACCTTTAAATTGTAGATGTAAAAATGTTAAATTAAGGAAAAGAAAGAATTGATTTTCAATTCACAATATAAATAATTTTTTGACTTTAAGATATTTATTGTCAAGTGGAGAATTGTATGGAAAAGAAAGAATAATTGTATAAAAGACATCACTGGAATTGTTGTTTGTGTAATAACAAGATTAAAATGTAGGATAGATTGGTGTCAAAAACCTGATTTATGAAACAAAGGAAAAGTTGGTTTACAGAATAAAAATCTGAATAAATCAAAGTAAAAATCTGTCAGCTGGTTTGAACACTTTATTTTACTTTTTTTATTTGTGTCAATTTGGTTGGAAGATGGAACATTTTTACTGTTCTGGAAATTCCCCACTCAAACTCAGTCAATGGTTTTAAAGAATTCACTGGAACATAACCCCTAACAGAATTTTGTCATTTTGTAATGTATGTTGTAATTTTGTAGGTAAAAACAAAAAATGACTCAAATTTTGTTGCATGTAAAATATAAAAGTGATTCATAGTTGAATGAATACTAATATTTATGCATGCAATACATAATTTAAGCATTACTGTCAATGTTCCTTATACATACAGAGGACATAGTATAATTTCTGTAATACTTTTTTTGAAAAACATAGATGTATACATTACTTTTTTCCTCCATGTACTGTTGAAAACACTGTGTAAATACTGTCCGCCTTGTGCAACAGTACTTAAAACTACTGACAATTACCAAGGTACATACTATCATTACATTATTTCAATCAAATATGCACCATAATGGACTAATGTCAATATCAGGCAATCACAATAACTGAAAACATGACCACTATTGTATCTGGTACCCATAGTTTTTATTTTTGGAGAGTGCAGGATTGTTATCACAAGTTTTTGAGCAAATGTTTAGGAGTAACAACATGTCTGAAACATCATGTCAGATCTTTACTAATTAAACTCAACAAAGGTTTCATGACAATCAGCAACATAATATTGGTTTTGTATACCTGCCCAGAAAAGAATTTTATTATTGTCATTTATTTTTCTAACCATTTAATCAAATCCCATATGAGGCCTTATTTGTGGAAACAGCAGATATTGATACTTTTTACTTGACATTCATTGCCAACATTTTTTGTAAATACAATCTAATACTATTTTTCTAAGCATGTGTAGAATACATCACTCAAGTACAGAAGTTCAGGGTAAGATTTGAATAAAATCATTGAAAAACACACGAAGCATTCATTTATAAAAAATCCACTTCTTAGTCAATATTAGATTTTTTCTTGTTACATCTGAAACAACAATGTGATTGTAATATGTAACATTACAAAAAAAACACCCAAAACTCATTGTACAATACTATATACTGAAATTGGATTGTCATAGATCTAATCATCTAACATTGCAATCCACTACAAAAAATGTTCAACACCCATGATGAATACTAAGTTATTTGTTTTCACAAATGTGTCTATATATAAATACATCAAGAACCACCTGTGTCTAAACTCATATTTGAGCCAAAAGATACAAGACATACAACATAGTACACAAAACAAAAGGGAAAGAAGTGATATCAGCAAAATGACACTGGATTAATGTAGGGGCAATTTCATTTAATTTTTTACTACGTGACACTGAAATTGTCAGCAATCCAAACTCAATTTTTTGAGTCTTGTGATTGCTGATGATCAACAGAGCCTGACAAAAGTGGCACCTTCTACAACTTCTGATTCTTCAGTTTTGCTCACCTGACACCATAACCTTGTAAGTCTCAACTCGATTCTACATGGGAATCATAGAAAACCCCTCCATCAGAACATGCACTTGGTAGTGATTGATGTTCTGATGGAGGGGATTTTAGTAGTATGCGGATGGCACGGAGAAACCACTTACAATGGGGTCATCCAATGGCAATTGTCATTCCCATTTTTAAGGTGTCAGCATTGTGAAAAGAGAAGAGACTTCCACCATGGCAGATACACTTCCTTTTAATTTCAACAACAATGCACCAAGTCCACGGCCCATCACATTCAACAGAAGATGTTAGTGAGTAGTCTGCTTTTGAATCTCTCCATGATTGACCAGTGTCTCCTCGCCAACAAGCAGTTGCTGTTGTTTCACTTTCTGAAATTCATTGTGCTGCTCTTTCTAGCTCATTGTTCTGTCATTGTTTGCCGTGATTGTTGCCTTTGCCAGGAATGCCCTACTTAAATGATTGCTGTCAAGGATAAGATGGTAAGTTTTGTGGCTTCACCCAAGCACTTAGTTTTTGATGAATGGATGATGCAACTAATGTAAGTGCTTCTGCTTTGAAGGTGGTAGGGTCACCTTTTGGTTTCACAGCACCTGCTTCTTAACAACTGGCATGTGGTCCAACTCTCACTTTATGCATTAGCTGACTGTCA
>JALLOT010002499.1:0-12674 GCA_036939595.1 Thalassiosira livingstoniorum | reverse complement strand
TACAAAGGAAAAACAACTCATGTCAAAAATGGGCGCCAAACCCTTATGTGGTAGCGATCTAAAATAATCTAATCTAAATCTAATCTAAAATAAAAGTTTGTTTATCATACTTCTCTCAAAACAAAACATGAAAGTGACTGACCTCAGGACAATGATGTTGTCACAAATAGTTATTGTTGATTCCCCCTCCGCCAACATATCAAATCAATCTTCAGCCTAGTGCAAAATATACCATTTTGTATTGTAAAAAGAATATATTGACATTTTTCTATAGTTCATTGTCATAGACAACAGTAACCATTAGACTTGTCACATAAGCTACCTTGCATTCAACAAAGGATGAAAGAGAGAAACAAGTGGTATTGAGTACACTTTGTCCGCATTGCTTTTTTGCATTTAACAAGACTGGGTTCATCTTCTTGGCTTATCTAATGTTTTTTGCAAATTTTTAGTCTAGTGGTGGGTTTTCAGCCATCTCACAGTCCTCATTGGCATTTTCTACTGGTTTTATCAAGACCATTAATTGAATTCAGCATGGGGCTTGAAATTTTGCTCAAGATAATAATGAAAGAGTTTTATTGAAATCTCATTGATGATATCTATGATATCACAAGTTGGGCCAACTTTTGTTACTTTTCCATCTATTTCAGATGGTTCTTTGTCTTAAGAAAATTTTGTGATGATCCCAGAGCTGAAAGAAACAAAATAAACAACTTTTTTGAAAAAAAAAAATCATCACACTAATAATGAAAATGAAATATGACAATGACAGTGTACTTTACAGCAAATTGTCTCACCAATTTACTTTTGTGAAACATCATGAAGATCATCAATAAACATTAAAAACTTGAAATAAGTTTTCAGTAGAATTTTGCACTTTTAAGGTACCAGCAGTACTGAGTACAGGCATCACACACTTTTTGTACCCATCATCTAAAAAATCAGAGAGGAGAAGTTACTTAGTACATGTGGAAGGAGAAAGTATTCCACTCTTCAATCAATCAACCATGAATGCATACATCTATATTTGAATATAACCAGAACAATCAGCAATCAAAAAGACTAATTGCTCATGCATCATGAATCAAAACATCATCAAAATATTGAAAATAAGAAAAGTTTTGGGTAGATCTAATCTCAAAAATGATCTTCTTTCATAATTAATCAAGATTACTATGTAATAATTGATTTTGTCAAAACAAACCTTTAAATTTTGCATGCCTGATTTTATGTTGTATCATGGTATTAATACTTCACTTTTGGCTGTGAAAACAATAAAAAACTAGTGGAAATTCTAATGTTAATGTGTGAGACTGGAAATAAATAGCTACAAAAGGGGAATTGTGCTTACATCCAGGAAGAAAAAAGCCTGCTAACACATACCAAAAATGATACACTCTTGAATGTATGTCTATTAGTATGTGTCCATCTGTATAGCAGAACCAGAGTCTGCTCTAATAAGGAAAAAGAGCTTTGTTATTCAGAACACATCTTTGTCACCATTATCATGGTTGGAAAGAGCACAAAAGTAAAGGAGATTGGAAAATAATGCAGATGTCTGGAGAACTTGGTTATATGGGTTCTATATGAGGGGTTGTTCTAGGTGTGAAAATACTGCAAAAAGATAAATGTCCAGAAAGAAATATGGAACACATCACCACAATGCTGTGGGAACCTACAGTGGCTAAGTTGTTTAGGCTCATCATCTCTTGTCAGGAATCCATGAGTAATGACAATTTAGAGAGGGCTGCTGAACCCAGGGATTCTGGGGTGTCTGTCTGCCACCCATCAACCATGGGATTATGTGGATCCAGGTCAACAGTGACATGTTCCACATCATCTGTCATTGGCCAACGGTCAACCCCAGCAGCATCGTTTCAGCGTAGCTTGGAGGTAGCACATAGACTAATCTCATTATTTTGGGCACATACTGAATTTCATGCCTCAAACAATGAGATTCTCTTTCCACCTCTTCAGCAAGGGCTACAAAAATGATCTGAGTTGCTGGACTATATTTTCTGGTGTGTCAAGGGTGGTGGTGCAGCAGTATATCCAATAATAGACCACAAAGGAAGTATAAACCATCTCAGTCATTGGAAAAGTTTGAAAACATGCATGGTTTTCAATATCTGATGAGTGTGTGAGAGAGCCTTGTTAGTTGTGCTAAGTACAGAATTATACACTACCACACTCTATTGAAAACCAGACCAGGATATCATTGATCAAGATGATGGCATAACTTTGACAACCAGGGGACAATCACAAGTTTTTTTACTTTGCCCATCATTGAAAAATATTATTTTCTAGTGTAGAATATCAAAACTCATTAATGTCTTTTAAAAATGGTCTGTTATTTCTCCAAGAATCCCAAACCTAAGGAAAAATGTCATTTTTAGGAGTTGATATAGTTTTTTTAAGGTAATTTTTAGGATACTGACAAGTCATAATAACTATCATTTTGTGACTGACTATATGAATGGCAATGAATGTTTCAATGTATGATGTTCTAAATAACTCAGAATAGTATCAATGAACTTGATTTTTTACTTTAATACCCCTTTCCCCAAGCAGTTAGAAATGGGTGTCCTGAAAAACTGTCTTTAATATACACCTTTGAATACAAACTTGCATGTATTCTATTATTGAATGTGTGACCAAAAATTGTGTTCAACATGTGTCACAAGAATTTCTTCCAAACCTACTTCAAACTTTTCTTTATTGCTATTCAATGATATTGAGAAACAGCAAAACTGTGATTGACTACCATACATCAAAGCAAAAAAGAGATCAGAACAGCACCATACAATCATGAAAGGACATGGATCATGACATTACTAGGGAGAAATCATTGGTACTTACAAATGAAGAAAAGCTCATTCATTCCACTCTTTCATATAGAACAAAAGAAATGCAAGTACCCCACACAATTCCAGTTACAAGTTGGTAGCAGGTATTACAATAGTACCTATTTCAAAAGATGAAGTATGCATGTCATTGAAATAATCATTCCAATCAAGCAATTGTTTAAGCTACTTGAACCAGTTAATTAAAACCTCCCATATCCTACTTACATATCAAAAATGAGTTCTGCCACCAAATACCAACTTAACCACATCAACACCCAACCCAAACAGCACTACTGAATCATATCCTAAAATGGCACATGTGAGATATTATTCTGGGAAGTTCCTGATAGGTTATGTCATTCTTGTATGCGATGTACATGATACATAAAAACATATAATCCTAACACAAATAAGGATCCCTCTGTTCCTAATATGCATAAAGTGAAGAGATACAAGAAACTAGCACAGCACTCAAGGCATTTGATCAAAGAACCTTTTACCACATATGTCTTCATATCCAAAATGTGGGTTTGATACTCAAAAGTGAGTACAATGTCATGACACTTAAATTTTCTCCCTCAGTGAGAGACATTAGACATGGGTAGGGCATATGTAAGACAAAGGTAGGACATAGGTTAGAAGTTTCAATTGATGGTGGTGGTTGATGGAATGCCACTCCAATAAGGAATAAACTAAGTCAAACGGAATGGCTAAGGAGCTAAAACATCAATGAAAGGTAGGGAATTTCTCACAAAGGAGAGGAGGAATTGGCATTTGACAAAGAAGAGGTTGTTACTTTGGCAATTAAGAAGGAGAGGGAGAAATATTCCAAATTTGAATCCAAATTTTATTCCAATTTGGGGGGAGTGCACATTAATAACATCACATGACAGGGTCTTGGCCAGAGAACTGGATGAAAATCAATGGGATGCCAGTGAAAATAACAAAAAGTTTGTTTAGGGAGAAGGGATTATGTGAGTTCAGGTGAAATTGGTGTAGGAGATTAGATTGATGAAGACACATATTGTGCTTTTGGAGGAAAAGACTCTTCTCTGGAAGAGAACCAAATGTATTAAATTTTGGACAAGGGGAGGGGGGTTTGATAGGTTTGGAAAGCTTCTACTGAGGCAAGAGAGAAGGTCATACAATATAATCAAATATCATTTGACATTGGATACTGCCAATGAATTCTTAATGGTTCAATTGACAAAAACAGGAGGATATAATGGGTATGAAGAGAATGACGGAAAAGATAAAAATATGGAGTTGAATTATGCAATAGTTTCTTTGGGTAATTATACCTTGATTTGTGAGGAGGAGGAATATGGGCAATGTTGTGGGTGTGGTAAGTGGATTGCAGGTGACAAATGAGGCAAATTGACAAAGAAAACAGAGGAGGTGTGCATGGAAATGACAAAAAATAACAAGGAGGTAGCTTTTGTTGATAAATCTTCTTCCAGTGCTACTGGTCTTGCCAGTGATATGGTTGATGATGCTCCCAACAAGGAGAACAAATCCAATTTACAATAGCTGGGGCCAGGAGGACCTGAGAGGAGGTGCAAGGTGATGCAAGATGGCACAAGAAGGTTAGAGATAGTGAGAGCTGGTGAATATTGAATATATTTAGTCAGCTGCAGCAACACTTTTGGGAGATGTTGGGTCAGCTGTAGCACATGCCAAAGATACTAGGAGTAGTTTGAAGGGGTTTGGATGTGTTTGAAAATTGAACAAATTGAGCTGTATCTCTCATCATAGCATATTAGCTAGTGCTAGAAAATATAGGCACATGGATGAAAGGGTGATAGGTGGGGTATAAGTGCAGTATGGTTGTAGGATTGTAAGGGAAATAGGAATGAGACATGATACATGATGTGGTAGGGTGGTAGGATTATGTACTTATGTATTTGTTGGAATGCAGCAAATGATGTACAATGCTGCAGGCATCTAGTGAGGTTTTCATGGATTTGTATGGGTTTAAAATTTGAAATTGTTGAGTAAGTCGAGGAAGCCAAGTAAATTGAGATTTAAGCTAGCAGTGTCTCTCTTTATGATCATATTATTGCTCCTGGATACAAATACAAAGGCGATGAGTAGAGTGGCAGGGAAGTAGGGTATGAGGTATGAGGCAGAGAAATGGGGGACAGTATGGGGTAAGAGTAAGAAAAAAATACTTTTAGAAGATTGTAAGAGTAAATGTAAAAGCAAAAGTATGGTGTTTTGAATGATAGTAATGGTAAAAGTAAAGCAAAAGCACTGAAGCCTTCATTTATGACAAACAAAAAGTGAAATGAAGCACCCAAATATTATCTGACACAAAAATAAAAGTAAAGTAAAGGCACCCAAACTTTGATTAATACCAAATGAAAGTAAAGCAAAAACACCCAATCTTTGATTGCACCAAAAGTAAAAGCAAAGCAAAGCAATAGCAGTAAGTATTTTTTGACCAAAGGCAAAAGTAGACTAAAAGTAAAAGTAAAAACTAAAGTATAAAAAGAGTACACCAGAAATAGAATTGGCTTGTAGAATAAAATCATACTAGTATAATACTTGAGCAATTATTTATAGTATTTTGCCAAAAGATCAACTCCAAAAATATATCTAATCAACTGAAGTAATGGGAATGCCTTACTTTTCATTTTATCAGATTTTTGTCCCCTATATACTTCATCAAAACATAAAACACAAATGAACACTGTTTTGCTATCATTCCAAATATTCTCCTTTCTTTTCTCACTCATAAATTTTGAAACAGTATGCTCATCATCAAAGTATTTTTCAACATTACAACCAAGAGCATCATGCATCTCAAAATGTAGCACCCTCAATCTTTTGCTTGTATTGCCAAAGTTCAATGCATATTCTGATTAAGATAAAGAGACTCACAAGAAAACTCCATGATGTTAGAGAATGATATTTTCAATGTATATTTTGAAAAGGTATATTAATAAAAATAAAAGTAAAGTAAAATTATGTCATTCTCAGTTAAGCATGATGATAGTAAAGAAAAGGTTAATATTTTTGGTCTAGCCAAAAAGGTAAAGTAAAGCAAAAGTATTTATGTTGGACCTAAGAAGAAAGGTAAAGCAAGGAAAAAGTATCATATCAATTGCAAATGGCAAAGTAAAAGTAAAGTAAAAGTAAAGTAAAAGTAAAGCAAAAGTACATATTTTAGGTGTGTGCCATAGTAAAAGTAAAGCAAACATACTGAACATCAAATGATCAATTTCAAAATATTTGTACTTTCTTGTATTTTCACCCTTATGTGCTTTTAGTGGTTTTCTTTTTTCTAACTCTGGTAGGGGTGTTGGAGCACACAAGTTTTTGTAAAGTGTTGCCATGTAAAGTAAAGTAACATTGGCTTTTGTTGATGGTGTTCTGAATGGCATTTTGAACAACAGAAAAATCAAATCATGGACATGATTTGTGATGTGTGAGCATGATTTGGAAGTTGAAAGTGCATCTAGCAAAGTTTTGTCACACTACTACCTGTAGCATTTTTCGGTATTTGGCCTATGTAAGAATCTGTACATTTTTTCCATGAACATTAAGGATCCTCAACATATTTTAATTCCTATTGTCCTACCCAAAATAGAGGACCGATTGATGCAACAACAATCAAACCTACTCACCTCAACACCAACATGATGTCTGCTGAATTTCCATGCTGAACAACCAGAAAATCATGGTAAAATAGCCAACTTTACACTAGAAAAGAGTATCACAAGGCAAAAAATGGGTATGAATGATTGTCGTTCGTTATGTCTATTTTTAATTTATAGAAACACTCCAATGCAGTTAAAACCACCACAAAAACCCTAAAGTGGTTTAGAAAAAGGCAAAAGGATTCATTTTCTGTTCTTTAGCTTTTTCCATCATGCACTCCATCGAACGAACTCGTCGGAACTTGCTACTATGAGCTGATACTTTCGTGTCAACCAAGTCTATCTCCTCTATCTTTTGCTGTTGCTTGCGTTCGATATTGGCAGGGGCGTCACGAGTCATTTTGGCATTAGTGTTCATGAGTTGTTCCCTACTTCTATCTCGTGTTGTCGTAGGAGTGCTAGATATAGGATGAACCTTTGCACTGTCCGCAGAGTTGAGCCTTCGAAAGCCGTTTGATGGCTTGGAAAACAGCTTGTTTTGTTTGGACGATGGTGGTTTCGAAGTAGTCTTAGTTGGTTTCTCAATAGAAGGCTTGGCATCTTTGGTTGTACCCCGGGATGCTTTACTCTGAAAGCGTTCTTTGGACACAGGATCATTTAGAATCTCCTTTGGCCTCGATTTGGACCGCCTTTGTTGTTTTTCTTTTGATATTTCTTGTTTTGCCCTTTCGGCTTTCACAGGCCTGCCCCTGCTGGCCGTTCTGCCATTTTTACTGGGTTTAGACATCAATTTGTTTTCTGCTTGTTTTGAAGCTTCTTGCCTTCCGCTTGGATGGCTCAAAGAATGATTCTGGGTTGACTTCCTCGCAAATTCTGGTGGAGGATCTTGTGGGCGCTTTTCTGTTGATTTAATGGGTTTTAGAGTCATGCCTTGGCTTGCTTTGCGAGAGAATGTTGGGGGATCTCTCCGTCGACCAAAGCAATCGTCTCGTTCTTTCTCCTCTGACGACGTTGGCGGCTTAGAGCTATAGGTGCCCTTACCACTGTCCTTGCTCTTGCTGCACTCCACAACACATATGGGTAGACTACAGTTGGCACCAACATCCATGCCATTTTGCCCATTCTGGGATTTTTGTGGCTTGTGAGGTTCCCCAGGGCAGCAGCTGTTATTCACAAACAAAGAAGAAGTCGCAGAGTCAGCACCGCTTCCCGTCGATGTCACTGTTTTGGATGGCACGGCTGTTTTACTGGCATTGCTTGTTGCTGCAGTATCTCCTTGCATAGATTGCTCCTTTGAGAGTTTTAAGGAAGAAGTTCCACAGCGAAAAGATTTTGATTTTTTCGTCCGTTCGTCCAGATATGCCATGTGTTCTTTCAAATGTCGAATTATTTCATCAGCATGGGTACTGTTTTGGACATTTTTTATTGTTGTGTAGGTGAAGCAACTATCTTCGCTCTCACTTTCTTGAGTTTCTTGAGAATAATTTCCATTTTTTTCTACTTTTTGAACTACTTCTACTTGGGCATCTTTCTGCTGTTGGCCTTCTCTGCTCATTACAGACCCAGAGCTGATAATGCTCTCATTACCCTTGCGACTCGTAAACGAACCAGCAATGTCACAGTGAGAGGAACGGCGCGCTTGCCGTCGGGCACCTGAAGTTGAGCTGTCACTGACCGCCACCATATCAGAAATTAAATCCTTCAGCTCATTTGAATAAATCATTGATGTGATTGACTTAGAGTCCGCTATATCGCAGCAACTGGCACGTCTTCTTTGGAAACGTTTCTTTGGTTCCTCACATTGAGGCGATTGAGAAGATGGCTGTTCAGATGCTGAATGTGATGGTGGTGGTGGATGAGGCGAATTTCCATAAACTGTGGCACGGCGTCTTCCAGATTTGGCAGATGGTTTTGGCTTCACTGGCTTTTTGACTGGTGGAGGCGATCTGCCGATGACGGTGGCACGCCTTCTTCTTGGCTGCGCTGTATCTTCCGTCTTTGATGCCTGTGATTCTTGAGCATTTTGATCCTTTGCTGCTTTTGATTTAGAAGAAGGATCGGGCGGGTTGCCATATACAGTGGCACGACGTCTTCTTGAAGTACTTGAGTCTTTTATTGAAGTCTGAGCTGAAGGCTTTGGCAGTGCTACTTGTTGGTGCACTGTGGATTGTGCTGGCTGTGAGATATTCTCCGGTTGGGTAGATTCTTCGTTTGCCGGTCTCGAGGACGACTTTGATCTCGATTTAGAATATGGTTGAGGCGAATTGCCATAGACTGTTGCACGTCTTCTTCTAGTGGCACTTGAATCTTTCGATGTAGGCTGCGATGATGGCTCTTTTGAGGACGACGGCGTTGACGCCGGCACAGTTGGAGGAGACTTCATATTCACAGTTGCACGCCGTCTTCTCGCAGATGGAATAGCATGTGATACGGCAGGCGGCGGCTTCAACTTTTGAGCCGGAGATTTCCCCAAGACAGTGGCACGTCTTCTTCGCGATTCGGACCTCTTCTTTTTTGGCTCCACCGCTTCTTTATCATCGTAGCCCTCATTGTGGCAGCTTGCACACCTCCGTTGGGCCTCAAACTTCTTGAGCGGCTTGGATGCATTTGAGGAAGATTTTCCATCCCAAGCTAGATTCGGAGCTGAAACGTTGTATTCGTCATTTTTACTCCTTGAGCGATGTTGCTTGGTGGATCCCTTCCCCTCCCAGTTAAGATGAGGAGCAGAAACATTGTGTTCGTCATGTTTACTCTTCGAGCGATGTTTTCTCATATCAGACTCATAAAAATTAGGATCCGAATTGGATAGCCTCCTCCGTAGTTTCCTGGACATGGGATCGCGCTGATGGAGTTCCCTGCGGACTTGCTCCATTATTTTGGCATCGTGGGCTGTAACGTCACACTCTTCATCCTCGTCAACGATTCCGATATCTTCGTGGTTTAAGCTCATGCCACTTAAATTATTGTTCAATCCCGACATTGTAAAGGAAGATTCACTCGTTGTTGACAACAGAGAAGGTGTGGAGCTGTTGAGCGACGAGGAAGTAACCGATCCATTCATAGCTTTGGTTTCCTTGCCGCGGCTCTTGACAACACCTGTACTACTTTTCTTGGGGAACAAAAAGTCATCCACCTCCTCCTGTTTCCCATTAAAAAACGAATCATCCTCGATAGAATCCCCCACATCCCTTAATATATCATGCGAGTCTTGTCTCATGAGCAAACACTCCATGGACATCATTTCATCCATGGCCCCCATTGCATCGACATTTTCTAAATTGGATTCACTCGAGGAGAAATTCGTCGACGCAACAGTGGATGAAAGAGATGCCACAGAAACACCATGCGCTTCGGAATATTCTCGGATTTTATCACTCCAGAATTTGCGAAACGTTGTGGATTGGCTGTGAAAATTGGAGCTTCCAATGCTTTTGCTTCGGCCAATGACTTCGTGATTGAGTGACGCATCGGAATCTGAATCTTGATTTTCTTCCACCTTGGTAAAATTGTGATCCTGTCTATGAATAGCATCGACATAAGATGCAGTATCGAAAGTATCAGAATCAGAGTCATATGTTTTGTGGTCACTGCTTGGCTTCTCCATCTTTCGTGGATCCTTTGCGGCGTTTAAATGCAATTGATGCAAGAATCCAGCTTCAATGGAATGACGACGTCCATAGTCTGCACTTTTGCTTGGCTTAGATGAGTTTGAAGACGATGAGTTGGTTCTTGAATCATTGCTGGAATTAAAGCTGGGAGCAATTTCCCCATTGAGCCGCTGCGATGGCTTTTCCGAAGAATGGGGGACAGGTGGCATTGGCTGACTATTGGATCTCAGCACTTCCCGGCCGTCAGATCGATTCACTGGTCTCTTAATTGGTCGATAAACTGGCGGCAATGAATCTCCTTCTGGTTTACAATTGGGCGCCAAATCCATCCCCCCCTGCTCCGGTGAAATAGGTTCACTCATGGACGCCTTCCTCGCCTGGCTCATCGCGTGTTTCATAGCCTCATCCACAGCCTCCTTTGCAGATTCAGGACTAGTTCCTTGACGAACATGATCCAGCGAGCTGCGTTTGTTGGATACACTGGGCCTTTTGGAAGTCTTCAAATGCAATTTTTGAAGAAAAGTTGCAGCTTCTACGGAATGACGTCGTCGCAATTCCTTTTTGGATAGGTTGCCTTCAGTTTCATGTTCCATGGTGTCGTTGTATGCAATGTATTCCATTTTGTCTCCCTCTTGTTCTTCGTTCACTTTGTTCGTTTTTGTGTCTTGCTGTGGTCGATCGGGGCAATGGAGCCTGACGAGTCAATAGCGCTGTGGGGAAAGGTGTTGGTGCTGCCCTTGATAGAAATTTCAGCAGAGGTCTTGAAGGTTCTGTCGTCAACAAGATCAGGATGGCACGCGGGACAACGTCCAAAGACAAACTGCCATTTGCTTCCACTGCCGATGCTGCTGCTTTTACGAAAAGCGCGACCGTTACTGGGATCAACGCCGCTGCTTCCTTGTCGTCTGAACGATCTGCTCACTGGAATGAACAGTTTGGCTCCTGTGATCAGTGCAATCGCTGCACTTCCTGAGGAAAAGGCTAGGCCTATTGGTTCCAAAAGGATTTCGAAATTAAGTTTAGACTTTAGACCAGCACTGCCACTGGTGCTGATCGTGGTATCTGGTCTTTGGTCTCCTTGGTACAGCTGTTGAGCGAGGCTGATCAATATCTTGAACAAGACTTTGAGTAGACGAGCTTCAACAGATCCACAATAAATACCTGAAAAATTGTTATTGCAAGAATCCAATTCCTGCTGCACAATCTGTTGTTGAATTTTAGTTGCTCCTGTTGCTGAGGTTGTTGATCAGGGGGAAGCAACTGAATGCGAGGATGGTGGGTGCATGGCATTGGCCAAGGTCATGAACAATTGCAACATTGAATGGTATCTTTCCAGAACTAACACAGAGATGATATAGTAGTATGGTACGGAACCTTCGTTTTTGGCCAGCTTCTGGACGGATCTTGGGAATTTATTGTGAGCCGTGAATAACATGCCCTTGGCATTGATTCACAAAGAAGTCATGAGTTTGAACATGAGTGTCCTGTGAAAGTCGCGGGAAAAAGGCTTCGGCTGCAGCTTCAAAGGCCAGCGGCTGCAGGCTGCAGCATTATTTTGAAATTCGACAAAGCATGAAAATCTTAAATGAAAATCTTCTAGTTGGAGACGAGCCTGACTTGGTAAAAACTGTAAGGGTGTGAAATGGGGCTCGAGGGCGGGGAGTCTCGAGTGGAGATTAGCTTGTCATTTTCTGACACCACCAGGTGCAACGTGTGGAAAAAGCAACCTGGAATATTCAGGAAAATCGAGGGAAAATCACCACTTTTTGCGCCACATTGCCAACCCATGCCAACATCATCACCACTTCAAAACCAGTTGTCCATGTGGTTGCCCTCACTGTCAGCCTGTCAGCCAGAAAAATTCACTGCATTCAATTATTATCGGTTGAATTTGAGGCGAATTTTTTGGTTCTCCGAGGGTTTAGGCCTTTATTTCATTGCCAAATACCAATATCGAGATTGACATGACACTTGTTGTGGGAATGGGACCCGCCCGCCCTCCTAATTAGGACACTTGTGAGACAATCTCAGTGTGACCATTATTGCTTTTCAACTAAAAAAGAACTCATATCTGACATTGCCGTATTTTATGAGAACCTTTCAACAGACAAGCTTAGAATATTGCCAAGAGCTCTTTTGTATATATTGGCTTCTCAATGACGCGAACTTTTGGGCTTAGTGCCATCTCCACGAGGGAAAATTACGGGATCAAATCGTGACCAATTCGCAAACAAAGTCTTCTCTAGGTTTAGCTCGAGGAAAACAGCAATAAAACATATATGAATAACAAATTCAGACAAAATTTAATTTGAGATTCTACAAATGTCTGAGTTAATTCGTCCCGATATGTTGCATAGTGCCATACTGGACTGTGATGTATTGCCAAAAGAAGCAAAAACTGAGACAAATTTAAGACAAATCCGATAGATCAGATCAGGCAATAATACATACACCTCAAAGGTCCCATATTATTGCAGGCCTACCTCTGTCATCAAGGTAAAACAAAAATCTCATAGGAAGAAACACTTTCTGGCAATAATATCACATTGAACAAAAGGGTCTAAAAAATATAATAATCAAAAGTATTCTTTTAAAAAATCCCTGCTTCACAACCCTAT
>JALLOT010002498.1:0-12682 GCA_036939595.1 Thalassiosira livingstoniorum | reverse complement strand
CCAGACCGGGGGATCATACCAAAACACCTTTCCAATGCCCGTTGTGCCAATGTCGTAACATCAAACGAAGAGATTTGATTGAAGGGAATTGGCAGGACGAGCTGTTTAAGTGTCAAGTCATTCGAGCTACCCTGGATGCGTTCTGGGGAAGTGCAACAGGAACTGTTCGAAATCATGTGAGCGAGATAAGGTTCCAGTTGAAATATGCTCGCGTGTTGGGGTTTGATCCTCTACCACCATTGGGACCATGGCCAATTGGACAGGATCTCGGTATTAGACATGCGGTAACGATGGAGTGTAGGGCGCATGAGAAAGGCAATCGAGGGAAAACATCAGTTACTCACTCGACGGCCAGAAAAGCAAGGACGGTTCACACAAATATTTGGGATTGTTCCCCTAGAGCGGGAGTTGACGTTTCTTTTTCATCAGGGAAGCACAGACTTTTTGCTACCATGTGCCCATCACAATCAAGATGGTTCGAATCATTCTCGAAAGGCTTTAGAATTAGAACGGGCGTTGCGACAAGACAAGATAAAGCATATACTTTGGATGTGGTGCATGAAGTACTGGCAAGGTTCGAGAAAGAATGGGAATTAGCCAACGGAACCGTATCCAAGGAATGGCTCTCAGGAGTGATGTTCTTCTTAGTGTCTTGTTTTGGCGGAATGAGAGGTTATGAGGTGGTCTGGACAGATCTAGCAGCGCTGATTCATGATGTGGAGAGGATCGAGACGGATGAGGATGAAAGTGGAATAGGTTGGCCCATTATTGGGCGTTTTAAAGCAGAAGGCGGAGGTATTGGTGGCCACGTGATACCCATTGCCGGAACAACAAACTCTGGGGTGCAGGTGTTCAAGTGGACACAGCGATTTGTCTCTCTGTTAGTGGACATGGGGATTCTGGAAGGATGGGCGTTCACGAGGGATGATGGAAAGCAAGCAAAGGCAGCAGACTATCGGGACCAGATATTTGAAAAACTAGTCGAGATCCAAGATGAACGCCCAGACCTGATAGACCCTGCGATCGACGTGTATGAAGATTATGGTGTACAACGTTCGGGACGGAGGTTCTTTGATACAGAATGTAGGATTAGGGGTGTAAAGAAAGAGGATATCGAAGCTCAATGCCGTTGGATTAGGGATCGAGCAGCACGAGGTGTGCCAGTTCCCCGTGACATGGTGGACTGTTACACTGAGTACAGACACATGAGACCGGCTCTCCTAAGACCGTCTCAAGCCTTGTAAACTATAAACTCCATGCCTGAGTAGACGAGGGATGGGGCCTTTAACTCGTCAAACAGGCAAGGATGTTTCCCGACAATGTAATTGACACACATTGGAGCATCGAATCGATAAGAAGTGGCGTGTGCTTTCACGCAGAGCGTGCCTCCTTTGGGTATGGACCCAAGCACCCTCTTTGGGCAAGCAGTTCGTATTCACGACACGGATTCAAAATGAAATCTGATTGCTTTTCATTTTGGCGAATTGCCTACCTGCAGCTCAGAGAGCAACTGGTCTTGGGGCAACCATTAGGTTGGACCAATAGGAAGCAAAGGAAGAATGGAGGATACACGAACGCACTTTGAGATTTGGATTGTCGTATGTTTTGTCATTTACATTGGTTACATTTTAGGAACACTGGTGCAGAGATTAAAAGACTTAACTACCAATCTTAGAAGATTTTTATTCTGACTGGAATTTCCCAATGATATAAATGTCAGCATTGGTGATATCACTGTAAAATTTGAGCCAAGCCATTCTTCTTTCAATTTTCTTTTAGTTTCTTCTGCGTGGATGAAGACAAATTTAGTGCTATACTGTTGTAACATTAACACTTAGCTTGTTATCTAATGAAAAATTTAATATGTGGCATTGTACTTGTTCCTAATTTTTGGCAGTTGACCACTGCTCATTGAATTCAAACATGACACCATGTAAATGTAAATAACCAAATAAATACATATGCAGAAAAACAAACAGGGGTGTATCAAAAATTATGCCATCACAGATTGGTAATGGACATAATGCATCTGCAATAAGAGTATTGGGAGTAGTATTTGAGGAGAGCATTAATTGTCCAATATTTTTTTGTTTTTTGTTAATACTTTGTCTTGATATTGATGCATATACTTAGGAGAATAGATGTAATATTTTTGTCCTAGCTATTCCCACTTCTTTGATCCTAAGTATATATTTTTCAGTACTCTATCTTTCTTCTATTGTCTAGTTGTAGCATATGGCATCATGAGTCATGGTGTGTTTTTGGCTCTTTATGGCACTTAGCTACAAAGAATTGTTATTGGGACAGTTGATTCTTGATTGTGGTTGGTTATTGTGAGAGTGCTTTCTATTTGTTTCTTATTGACTGTTGGTGTTGGTTGTTCATTGAAAGTTGAGTATATGGGCTGGAGTATATACCATCAATCCAATTCCTGATTATGACATGGGAAAACTACTGGTACCTGTGATTATGCTTCATTTATTAGTTTGTTTGTAATGATTCTATCTGAATATGAAGTTACAATTCTGACACCAAATTTGTATTTCTAATATGCATATATGGCTCTCAATCATTTGAACTATATGTATATGATTACTTATATATTTCCCAGAAAGTTGAAGATCTTCAAGTTGTTTCACATTTCACACTGACATCCCCTGTTCTCTGAAATGGAAACATTCTACTTTGTTAGAATTTTTTATTTCATAGCTTTGGGTTTTTGAATCATGTATCTAATTTTGCTTAGTCTGTACCAAATAAATAGTAATAGTAACTTCAAATGGGTTCATTACTGACATGAATTAAAATGAAACTTTGTTGAAAAAATATTTGTTTTATCCTTGGTCAAGCGGCCAGTATTGTTTGCTTGAAAATGTGCATGATTTTGGACATGAAATTATTTACTTTTGAATTGTTACTTGTTTGGTATGGTTGGTTTTGATGTCATATTGGTTGCTTATTGAAAATGGTTTTAGTTTCAGACACTGGGTTATCCTGGTGACAGTGACATGTGTCTTTGTAATTATTTTCTCCTAAATCCAGGATTTTGTGTGTTATGATTTCAATGTGCTCAAATTAGAACAGACTTCAAAAAATATGCTGATATTTTTCATATTTTGCAGGGATTTTAACAATCTTATTGTGGAAAATTCTCATACATTTCAATGAAAAAGTCGAACCTTAAATTGCCACTGACCCTGAAATGTTCAAACATAATAGATTGAATTGCTCCTAATGACTCACAGAGCAAATGGAGATGTTTTTACTTACCATATAGTTGGTGATGTTAACATTAAAAAAAATACAACTATGAGGGAAAGCAAAACAACAGTGCAGCCAAACCCACACATTCATCCACATTTTTCCCTAGCATTCTTGTCAGTACCAGTCACCTCACAGATTTCTGTTGACCTTAAACCCAAACATCTGGTTGTGAAAAAAAAGAATAAAAATGAGGTCTTTTTACACAAAAAAATGTGCATGATACTCATATCAATAAACATTATACAGTGTCTAAGTGCAAAATCCAACATGCTTTGTTTGCTCTAGGACAAAGCATATACATAAACAAACAAATCATAGGCATTAGTTCATGACTGTTTTGTAGATGTAAGGACTATCTCCACTAGGACCAAGAAGCTACAACAAAAATAAAATGAAACAATCCAACTTCCAGTGACACAAGGAAAGAATGTTTGCCTTCTTGCAGCATATATGATTCAATAGTTTGCCCTCGCGAATAAATTTGGGGCATCCATGAATCCAAGAAAAAGAACTCAGATATCAATTGATCCGATGTGAATAATTCCTACTTGTTCATTTGACAAATCCACATTTGCTGGGGAGTGAAGATCAATAATGAGGTTTTGCTCTTTTATTTTGGACACCCAAAGAATACTTTGGGGTGGTATGGTATCTAGAATGAAAGATTTTTTACTTTCAGACAGACAGGTGATATGGTTAGGGTTTTAGATAGACATTATTATCAAACAGTTTTATTACAACAAATTTGAGTGGCAATTCATCAACTCCTCTGCTCTTGATAATGCTTTGATTCCTCCAGTAGTTGGGCTTTTTTCAAATATGCAAAGGGTCCAGTCAGTGCCTCGCTCCTCAACCAACACGTAGATATCCACTTTTCAAGTGGCACTTCTAGACTCGCATGCATAGATTTCCAATCTCGTTCCCCATCTGCGTGGTAGCTGTAAAAAGCAATTGCATCCCCAGCTTCGATCTCTACAATCGAATCAGTGTCAATATTTGGGATGAGTTCTTTTTCGCCGATTGGTACCACATAAGCATGCATTCCTTCTTTTCCAACAACCAGCACACCGTCTTTTCCGGGCACTTTTCTTGAAGCCATGGTTGACGCAACAAATTCAAAACCATCATCTTCTGCCAAGTCCGATTCGAAAGGGTTTCCTCCTTTGTCATAATTTTCATCAGCAAATGGAAAATAGGTACCACCAATCCCATTCAAATAAGTTATCACAGTCAAAAAGCGAGAATATCCATCATGATGAAAGTCAAATTTTCCTGCCAAATCGTATTTTGCTACTTGTAAATCTTCTTCAAAACAATACTCCATATTTCCAGTTCCGAATTGCTCATTCAACAGTTCATTTGTGAAGAACATCCTAGCTTTTGCATACATAGATCTCGCCGCTGCCGAAGATTCACGTTCATCGGGGCATTTGAAGTCGAAATTGAATGGGTCTATCCAAGTCAAATGTGAGTTTTTTCGAATGGAATTTTCTGCACTTTGCTTTGTCCCTGCAATTTTCATCCCTTGCTTGATTGCCGATTGTATGATCACATTTCGTTCGCGGGGTGATGCAAAATTTTTTACAAGGAATATGTTTGGTGATTGGGATAAACGCTTAATTTCATTTTTATGAATGGGGAGAGAGTCACCCACGGACAAGCCTGTTAACAGATTTGGAGGGCCGATAGGGTTGAAATGTTGTGTTAATGCATCAGATATGGGCGTGGCTTTGCTGGTAGAATCTGGAATCGGCTGCAGCGTGGAAGACAGCGTCGAGCTTGCTCTCAAAGAATGGACATACTTTCGTTGGATTGGTGCAAGAGAAGGATTTCGGCTGAATGCGAGGCATATTTGAGACGGCACCTGAGAGCACTTCATTTTAAAAATATAACAGCGGCTGGATTGCGGGACGGAACGGATCAATGGAAGATGTGCAGACAAACCAAGGACTAAAAAATGTGTTTCATCCATGGATCAATGGGCAACGCATTCATATGGTACTTAAGGTAGCCAGCATTTTCAGCAATGTTCTCCTCCGCCCGCAAGTTGAAGTGATACTCCTCTAGATGCATTTTCTACTTTTAGTTACGTTGCGGAAGGTTAGTTGCGGGGTTCTAGATACAAGGCTGGATGGAGTATCAGAGAGGAATCTTACTAATTGGAATCCCATGCCATGGGCGGAACTTTGAGTTTTGTGAAAAAAAAATTGTAATACCTCTTTTAGTAAGTAGGTACCATACTCCCTCTTGAAAGCCTTATTAAAAAATTAATTAATAAGCAGGAATATCAGCTTGCGGCAAGTGTACAGATGCGCTTGTGTTTGGCCGACATGCAACGGGAAGCTGCAGTGCATGGTGGAAGTGAACGAGCGAGGAACGAGCTTAAAACTGGCATTTCTCCTTCGTTCATTGAATGATCGATTGCACGGAACTCCATGGTCTCTATTGTGGCGACAGAAGAACGTTTTCTTTTGAAGCACTAAAATTGCCATGTTTTAGGTTCAAAATTAAAACGAATGAACATGACAGCATGTTATCCTATAGATCATAGAGCAGCGTTGGCAAAAATGCATTGCATTGACTACTTGCACTACTCTCCATTAAACACCATTCCATAATATATACCAACATCGACCTTCTAACTTCAAAACCTCACATTGCTCTGCCCCGACCTATCAAACTCAAATCCCACTTGCTGCAACCTTAGAAACTGATGCTCGGGCATGGTGTTCTTTTTCACTCGTTTCCTTTGAGTATTGACCCACATTGCCAAACTATTGGCAATGAATGAGAATGAAGGTGGTGGGTACATAGCACAACGATAGCATGACAGGTTAAAAGCATTCCAGCGCATAACAATAAACCATAATATGAGCGAGTGAGCATATCAAATGATGTAACATTAGAGTTCACATTGTTCATGAGAAGAGGAGTTGTCGGATTTTGAATTGGATTCAAAAACAATGAGTTACACACCTTTTATTGTCAGGACATTTTTGTGGCACGTTGGCATGTCCATGGATGGCCCTGTGTTCACACCCAAAAAAAACAATGCAGAAAAAGGAGGATAGAATTGTAACATATTGCGACTCAGAAAAACAGGTGCAAAAAGTTACGAACATGCCAGATGCAACCACAAAACCAAATACAATCCGACACAACCATATACAATCAAATACTGACCTCCACTCCACCAACTGCCGATATCGAAGCTCCCACACCTGCGCGGCACTCATCCCTGCAATGTCCGTGGCGACACGCGTCCATGTGAATCCAATTTCATCGAGTCGGGTTATTTTTTCGGGGGGGAGCTTGTTTTTGTTTCGGAGAGTTCTGTTGTTTCGTGGTTGTTAAAAGTTGGTTAACAATGTTGTCATGTGGTTCGAGCGTTTGTATGTTCGTTGTTGGGTTGGCGAACGTTTGTAGGCGTTGAAGGTGGGCGCCACATGGCACGACATAATATGAGAACGTATACAATTCAATTGCAAAATAAGATTTCATTGTAACGAGTTCAACAGCGGGTTTAACACATTTGAAAGAATGGTTTGACACACCTTTGAGTCGAGACCCAATCGCCCAAGGAAGGATTAGGTTTGTATCCGTAAGTTACATTGCAGTGCCCTATTTCGAATTCAGAGTTGAAAAGAGTTGAGACGCAGATCGGCAAAGAAAGAAGCGTCAACAAGTATGAAAAGGAGCGCAATGTAAACAGATGAAAGGGCAACAATCAATCACATAAATTTCATGGCAATATTGATCAAGATTTGATCACGGTCAGTTGTACCAAGTTGCAGGCAAAAGCTCGACTTTGAGAATACATTTTATTGCGACTTCCATTCAATCCTAACGCTACTCACCATTCTCACTCTTGAACTGCATCAACTGACCATACCTATACTCCCAAATCTCATCGGAACTCATCTTTTTGATATCTTCCGATCGTTGTTTTCTCTTTTTGCCATTCCTACCATTGGTATTAGTTCCATTGCTTCCATTGCTACCATATTTGAAGACTTGAAAGTCAAACCCAATTTGAATGAGTCGTTCGATTCGTTCTTTGGCTTCGTCGGTGATTGGTTTGGTGTTGGTAGTGGTGTTGGTATTGGAAGCACTGGTATTAATAGAGGCAGTGCTCTCAGTTTTGACAGCTGGTTTGGCATGATTGATTGTTTCTGCTGCAGTATTTGCTTCGTTGGCCCCAGGAGCTTCAGTGGCTTCATTGGCTCCAGTCGCTCCAGTCGCTCCAGTCACCGCATTGCCCATGCTGGAATCCTCGATGATATGTTGTGTCCCGTGCGTGTTGTGCGTTTCGTGCATCTGAGGGGTCTGATGGGTCTCGTGGCTCTCGTGGATCTCGAGGGTGTTATTGGCCGTAGCAAATGTTGTGGGCGTGGCAGTCGCCGGGTTTGTCGGAGGGTTTATGTGTGTCGCCGGGATTGTTAGAGGGTTTGTTAAAGGGTTTATTGGAGGGTTCATTGGAGGTATTGGAGGTGTCGTAGTCATCGCGGCTGTGGTCATGGCAGCGTTGCCATCCATCGGTTGTGAATATTGTGTTTGCTGTGAATATTGCAAGTTTGGAAAGTCTTGTGGATGCTCTGAGTATTGTGTGTTTTGTGGAAGTTGTGGCTGATGCGGATGCTGTGGGTGTTGAACAGGCAATGCTGTTAGAGCATGTTCCGCATGTTGAAAATGCTGCAAATGCTGAGAATGTTGAGAATGTTGGGAATCTTTTAATTGATGGTACTGTTGAAAATGTTGAGAATTCTGAGAATTTAGAGCATGTTGAGAATACTGAGCATGCCCATTGGTATCAGGTCCAGTAGCAAATGAAACGTGTTGAGAATATTCGTTGGGTTGTTGAGTTGTATATTGAGCCAGTTCCGAAAATTCATTGGGTTGTGGAACAAGTTGGGAATAGTCGTTGGATTGTTGAGACGGTTGGGTGTGCTGAGAATAGTCGTTGGATTGTTGAGACCGATGACCGTGCTGACCATGCTGATCATGCTGAATATGCCCAATGTGCTGAAATTGCCCATCATATTGTTGAGAATGCTGACCTGCATGTTGCGCATCATGCTGACCGTACGGAACTACATTCTGGGCATGCGGAATAGGTTCTGTAGGTTGAGCATGCTGCACATGTTGGAAATGCTGAATCCCCCACTGAGTGTGCTGTGTATGTTGAGTATGCTGATCGTGCTGGGCAGGCAAAGCAGGCTGGACCGGCTCGGGATGTGCCGAAGGCGGAACTGGCTCAGGATGCGGAACTACCTCATGAACCTCAAGCACCTCAGGCACCTCCGGAACCTCCAAATACGGAGCAAACAGCTTCCTCTGCCGATCCACCCAATTGGCAAGGGTGGGATTGTTGGAATAACTTCGTGGGACGGAGCAGTGTCCGTGATCGCAACGATATTGTACTGAATGGCGATGCCACGATGCAATGATGCAATTACACAACGATGCATGATGCAATGTTTAAAAGGAGGAGGCATGGAGCGGAAGGAGCATAGGGGCGAAAGGGTCGAAATGAGTGAAAAGGAAACAAGAGGTTTGGTTCCAGTGAGTTAGAGGCTAGACATGGCAAAAAGTGACATACATGGACGATACGAAATGACGAAATTCAATAACAGATCGACGAGACGACGAGAAATGAAATGACACAAAAAAACTTTTGAAGAACAACCATTCCACACTCAAAGATTTCAGACAAGAAAACAAATTCGAGCGCGAGAAAAAAACATGAAATAACGAGACAAGATGCCGAGGTACTCTTACAACACAAGTACAATTCCAGATATTTTAGATGGCACGAGGCATTCCAACATTGAGGCCTGCGCGACAGATTCTTGTACCATTGAACATTGTATCATTTTTCCTCGACATGGCATAATTGCATCATCACATCACCACACCATCACATCACCACACTATCACATCATCACACGATTGTAACCTACTGTCACAAATATCAAAAAAACCAAACAAGCACTCACCCAATTGTTGAAACATTTGCTCCCATCTCAAATCCAATTTAGTAGCTATTCCAGGATATATGGATTTCGAAGGATGATCTTGAGGATGTTTACGGCCCGGTGTTTTTTTCGACAACTTGGATGGTTTCATTTTGGACTTTAACTTATTGTGCTTATCGTGCTTTCCATGCTTATCATGCTTATCGTGCTTATCGTGCGCCCCGAGGCTTCCATTCTTGCCTTCTTTGCCTATTTTATTTTGTTTGTGCTGTCTGAGTGATTGTTTGTCGTGCTTGTCCCTTTTGCCCTGGTTGCCCGATGGTTTGCATTTACTCTGTTTCATTGGCGTGTCTTGTGGGTCTTGTCGCGTGTCTTGTCGCGTGTCTCGCTTCAACTTCTTAGGGGGAGGCGATGCATGATTCCCATCATTCTTTACTGACAATATAGTTTCGACCACCTGAATCAGTTCTCGATGCGACAATGTGGGAATCATATCATGTGCGAATTGGATCAAATCGTTGTGATTCATACTCGTTGTGGATGGAGCGGATGGCGTGTGTGGTGCGTGTGGATTTGGAGACTTGGGAGACGCTGCTGCTGGATGACCCGGAGGCACTGGATGATCTGGGTGTGTTGGATGTGTTGGATGTGTTGGATGTGCTGGATGTGTTGGATGAGTTGAATGCGTTGGATGCGTTGGATGCGTTGGATGCATTGGAGGAACTGGATGTGATGTATATGCTGGGAGCACGGGATGTGTTGGGTGCACTGTCGTCTGAGCTGCTGGAGCTGCTGGAGCTGCTGGAGCTGTGGGAGCAGTAGGAGCAATAGGAGCTGCAGGGGCAGTAGGAGCTGCTGAAGCAGTAGGAGCAGTAGGAGCAGTAGGAGGTAAGACTGCCGACGAAGCTGCTTGAGCTATCATGTGAGGTGTTGGAGCTGCCAATGGGACAGTTGCCAGAGCTGCTGGGTCTGTCATGGGAGGTGTTGTGTGAGTTGCCGTGGGATTCGCAGTGGTATCTGCAGTATTAGCTGCTGTATTATCTGCTGTAGGAGCTGCTGTAGGAGCTGCTGTACGAGTTGTCAAAGGGGGCGTTGAATCCGATAATGTTGCATTTTGATTGACTTCATTTGCTGTGGGAACTGCATGCGAAGTGGGAACTGCACTTGTTGCATTCACTGCATTCACTGCATTCAATGCATCCCCTGCAGTGACAGTTGGCCCCATCAAACTATTCATTAAAGGTTCCATTCCATGATTAGCAAATGTTGTTTCGCTTCTTGCATTTGATGCATTTGGTACATTTGATGCATTTGATAGATTTGATGCGTTTGGTACATTTGAATCATTTGTCTCTGACTCATTTGTCTCATTTGTCTCATTGGGCACATTGGATAAATTGTGTAAATTTGTTGCATGATTCATCGTTTCATTCGTCGCTTTCATCGTTGTTTCATTCGTCATTTCTTTCGTTGCTTCAATTGTCGCTTCACTTGCCGATGTTGTCGCTGTTGCTGCGGATGTCGATGTTGCCAATGTTGCCGATGTTGACATTATAGTACTTTCTCCCGTTGTGGCTGCAAACTTGTTTGTTTTGTTTGTTATGTTTGTTTCCATCGGTTCAAAAGCCGGTATATCTGCTGCTGGCATTGCAGCCGGTGTTGCTGCTGCTGCTGGTGCTGCCGGTGCTGCTTGATCTGCTGGTGCTGTCATTGCTGTCGTTGCTGTCGGTGCAGTAATCGTTTCATTTTCTTCCTTTCTCATGTTTCCCACATTTCCTACATTTCCTCCATTTCCCTCTTTTCCCTCATTTCCTACATTCAGCGGTATCGATGCTTGTATTTGTTGCTGCATTTGATTGGAATGATCTGGAATATGCTGCGGTGGTCGCTGTATTTGCTCTGGTGCGGGCTGAGGTACTGGTGTTACTGGCTGTGTCAGTTGTGTCAGTTGTACCACTGCAGGTTCCACCACTGGCAGTGCATGGGGTGAATTGGAAGGTGCGTTCGGATCATGCATTAAATCATTCGTTGAATCATTCGTTGAATCATTTGTTGAATCATTTGTTGAATCAGTCGTTGGTTCGTCAAGTGGTTTCGATATTACTTCGGTCGTTGGTTCAGAAACGGATTCGTGATGAGAAATTTTCAAGGGCATGGCAGCGTCGGGAAGAGCGCAATCGATTCCAGCAAAGTTTGTGGGCGTTGTGGTTGCGGTTGTGGTTGCGGTTGTGGTTGTGGATGTGGTTGGATCCACCGAAGCCTCAAATGCTTCACATGCAGTGACTTCTTCCGTTTCGGCGGGTGCAGCAGGTGCAGAAGGAGAAGCTGGTGTGCCAGCAACACTCGTTGCACCGCTGGTTGCAGAACAACTAGTTGCAATTGGCGCCACTGGATCGACAGTGAAAGCAGTTTCAGCAGTTGCATCCGCTGCAGAAGTTGCAGCGTCCAGCATCAGCGGGGCAGCTGGAGATGGACCCAATTGACCCGATTGGGCCGAATGACACGATGGACGCCGGTCCCTCTGCTGACAATGATGAGTGTGTTCATCACCATGATTTCTTGGATCTTCTTGATTGACTTTGGATGTATTTGGGAATGTATTTACTGCATTGACTGCGTTGGCGGCGTTGGCGTCGTCGGCAGCGTTGTCGGCGTTGTCGCCTTCCATGGTGCTGATTGCTGATTGGCGGCACTTGTATGGTGTATGGTACTTACAATAAAAGGTAAGTAGGTATGGTACACTTTTTCTGGTTGGTACTCTAGGGGACTGAGGGAATTGGAAACTTTCTATGTAATGTAAAAAATTTTCAAAATACAATACTCTGTCAAGAATACCGAATATTTTTACGATTATCTAGAGATTCGTCAAAATACGTACATATTTTTGAATTCTAATGCCACATATTTTTTTAAATATTGGAATGAAAACTTTTTGGGAAAAATACAAATAAAAAGGCAAATTATTTTTATGGAAATTTCATAATATGAAAAATGATATTTTACGATTTTATTTTTATGAAAAAAAAAAACATATGACATTTTCACATGTTATTTTTATGGAAAAAAAATGCATAAGGTTATTTTTTTTTGAAATTTCAAAAAAAGGCTTCCAAAGGAAAATCTGCTTACGTATTCATATTATTTTGTTTTCGTGAGCCCATAAATTATTGGGCGTACCTACCATACGTACATCTATCAATATAGTACTAGAGTACTAATATTTTAATAGTAGTATTGTACTTACCTTAGACCATGGTGAAAATGGAGTCTCCGCCATGGCGGCGGCAAATGTTGTGACATCGCAATCTCAACGCCGTCGCCGTCGCTTCCGGCACAACTAACATCGCAAGTTGGCCGTATCCGACATATCATGTGCTTGGTTTGGTCAGAAACGGCCAACTCGCGCTCGTTTCGGACGCCATGGTGGGGCGATGGCGCAAGCG
>JALLOT010002497.1:0-12684 GCA_036939595.1 Thalassiosira livingstoniorum | reverse complement strand
CCTTTTTTTGTGGGACGGCAAAAATGGCCAAATCCTCCTTTTTTCGTGGGACAGACATAGTACTTATTACTCCTAGATTACTAATTGGATACACGCTCTTTTTGTATTGCAAAAAATTGACTCATTGTAGAAACTGGTTGGATTAAGCTCAATTTTTGTGGTACAGATTCCCGATTATGCAAATCGAATTCATCTCCCAATTACCTCTCCAATGATGTAAGACAGTTCATGGTCAATAATGCACTTTCTTGGCCTTAATTTGTCCATCATTAATATAGGTAAGGCTTCTATGCACCATTTGAAATCCCTTTTGAGGGCTTTCCAATGATGTGTAGCCCTGAAGAGGATTCTGAGGCAATTAAAAGTTATGCCTTTACAAAGATTTGGTTTCTTTTGGCTGAAGGGCTATGAATCTGCAAAATGTCTCAACGTCATAAGTCAATACGTTCAGAATGGCTATGCTGTTGCCGCTGCCACCGACCTAATAGACAACAAGCTTTGACCAAATCCAACATGCTATGTCCTTGGTTTTGTCAGAAATGGCCGATCACCTGTTGGTTTTGGACACCATGGTCAGATTATGGCAGTGGCGAACAGTGATCTGTTTTAGTGTTGTATGTGGCCAATAATAGGCCTATTGCAGTTGTTTAAAGCTTAGACTTCATAGAGAGTCAATAAGGCCAATATTGGTGTGTTGCTATTCTGTCCTTTAAGCTGTTAAGGTGTTCAATTTTACAATGTCTTTTGCCAAATTACTTATGGTGGAGAAGTCCATTGGCTCATCCCATGGTGGGCAAGTTGAGGGAAGCTATCAAGCATCAATTGTAGATTCAAAAATAACAATAGGAGCTGGTACTGAAAACCTTCATTTTTTTGTTTGACGAAAAAACATCCATTCGTCCATTTAATGTAATACAGAGGGAGTGTTAAAAGAAGGGGGCCATTTGTCTTCCCTCAAAAAATTAATTATGACCCCCTTTTTCAGCAACAAAAAAAACACCACTTTTTTTAAACTCGGCAACTGCAATCAACAGAGCCCAATGGTTGCACACCGCATTAAAATATAAGAAGATAAATAAATCTAACCTTCCATTTATTTTTACATACCATACTAATTATGTCTAAGTAATTACATGGTTTTTTTATAACAAGTAAGTAAGTACTTAGTACTTACCATACTATTACGAGATTGATAGTTGTGTGTTGATTCAGTTTTTCAAAAGATTCCACAACCACAAGTAATTACTAGTTTGTCCTAAATATATTAACAACTGGGAGATTAGATTTTCATTGCAATGGCTCTATATATGTGGTTCAATTTCAATGTTGTTCTGATAAATAAATACTACAGAAAAATTAATGCCAATGAAGAGTACTTCAAATGGGAATTCCATGTTGCAAAGAAAACAAATACGTTGATGTTGTACAATTCAATAAATGGTGCAACATTGATGAATTTGATTTTTGGATGAATATTGATGTATAATTATTTCAGTATGCAGCTTTCTTCGTACAATGAAAATGATTTGTCCTTTTATTGTTGTAAGATGTCATTATTGGATATTTTTGATAGAACAATGTGTCTTTTTATTTGAGAATTTGAAGATCATTTATTCAACAATATATATTATGATATAATATTCAAGGGTTCATGTTGGACTTGGTAAGGTTATCATTACATGAAAATTGAATTTGTGAAGCTTATTGATTTGATAATGATTATTAAGAATGGTTTGTGATAAACAATATTTGTATAGTTAGGCATTAGGCTCATCTGAAAAACATTGATGTTGGAAGGTTTTTTATAAAAGAACATTCCCTTTGAGATTTTTTGTTAGAAAAATAAATTAATGGGATGAATTTTTGGTACAGAATTGTCATGAGTAATTGTTACTATATATTTTTTGGAAGTGTCACTGGCACAAAAACTGCATTATCTTTTGAACTATGTATGTTGAAAGTCATTGATACTAAAATATATAACTATAATTTGGGAAAAAGCAGCAAGTTCATTTAATCTGTGAGCTGCATTCATATAAACTTTTTGAAATGTAAAACTTCTTAATAAAATCATATTAATGTTGGTCATAAGTAAAAACTGAAACAAAAAGATAGCAGTAATTGTGTAAATGATTTGCATGAAAATTCTTAGAGAAGAACAGTGTGCTTCATAATACTTAGGTAATAACAATGTAAATGCTTCAAAAATCTCTATCTTTTGTAGTAAATGGATCTGTTTTGTTCATTTTTGGAAAGATGCAAATATGGTTACTTCTCATCAGTATTGATTTGAATATATTTCATTTGGGAAATTTATTGGTAAATGTACATTTGATTTGGGTTGTAGTGGTAAATTTAAATAAGAAAAGTTAGTGGGGCTAGAATAATGAATAGTTTTTTATTTTTAAGTAATAATATTTCTGTACTTAAGGATAGTCTAAGCAAGGCAGTATGTGCTAAATGATACTCATTATGAGTTTGGAAAATATTAGGGCATCAAGTCTATTCAAGTCTTTATTTTTTGTAGTGGAGGGAGTAGCTTAGCTTGTAGTTGAAAAGATATATTCATGGTCATGTCAAAATGGAAAGAAAAGCATGGTAGTGACAAAAAGTTTCATAATTTCTTAACTGATTTATAATTGAAAACTTATTCTTTGCATTGTCACACTTTTTTGCAAGATACAACCCCCCATTCACAACCTATTTTGTGGCTTCCTGAGCACACTTCTTCGTTGACACTCCAATCAAGGGTCAATTGGATCAAGGATTGGAGTACCTTTTTTACCTAATTGTTAAAGTCATGTGGAAAGTAGGTGTGGATATGGTGTATCATATGGTACTTTACCCAATAAATGATATTGACCACTGGTACAACATAGCTTACACTTACAACAAGGTTAAATGCCCCATTCATAAATGCAATATTTTAAATTGACCATACTTCATTTTCAAGTCATTAGATTTAGGATGTGAGGGAGTATTTTGTGGATGCCATGAATTCTTCCTCCTTCAATTCAATTTTTTTAATGTAGACCCAAGACAGTAAGAACTGATACTATCTGTCATCTCATCACTCCTCTCACCAGATGTCTTGTGCTTCCAATCACACACAACAACAAGCAATCCAACAATTGGCATTCAATCAAGCCAGCCATTGGCCGTTCCATCATAATTTGGATTTCCTACCAACTCAATAGTAAGCCTTCTTCTGATGGCTCTGGCTGTTATTTTCTACGGTGTTCTCTGGTTGGTTGCCGCCTTCCTCATTATCATACCCTATGATATTTGCTCTTCCCTCCAATTGTGACAAGATGCCCCCCCATCCTTCTACCAGCTGCCGCGGTGATGGTTATCCCCAATTCTTTTGATACCTTGTAGTTGTCATTCATTGGGCAGGTCTTGATAATCATCCCAATATTCAACAACTTTGCTGGCTTCACCTCTACTCATTGGGACAGGCACATTAGCATTTGTTGACTGTCATTGTTACCTGTGACCATGCTTGGCAATATTGTTACACTAGAAATAATCAAGCCACCATACTTTGGGGCCATGATTTCATTCTTCTGACCATGTAAATGTAAAGGGCCATTTAACTCAAATCAACTGATGCCAGCACCAATGTTTTTCTCCTTTGTGAAAATTACAGAAGCATCACATTCCAATTTTAGAGCACATCCCAAATTACCAAGGCAGAGCAGTAGTTGGTTTTGACAGGAAGAAGGAAAAACACCATTGCTTACTTTATAATCATTGTTACCAATTAACATCACTATGAGGTTGTGCTTTTGGAATCTCAAACACTCTTTTTGTATTTCTCACATCTGCCATCAAGATTTGATTGTTCTCAAAAAATGTTGTGTAATTGTATGATCTTAAAATTGGCAAATCATATGTTGGCTTTAGTGTGGGCCAAGATCAAGATGGTCCAATGGCCAAATGGAAAAATAAATTTTTTTGCTTGATATTTCCAGTAACCATGTTTTTCCTGAGCATTTTTTTAATATTTGGAAAGGAGAAGGGATAACAGGGATGCATATTTTTTGATTTATTGAACAAATTTTCAATGGCATTGAACCTGTTTCTTTTTTATTATGAACAATTTGAGCTCCATTGCAATATGCATATGGGAGATCTTATTATTCAGTTAGGGTATTGTCTTCTTTTCCATGCACCATATAATTCTGTTGATGGGATCCCCAAATGTTTGCTTGACACTATTCAAGGCATGTTGAGGATTAGGATGTTCTATTTGGAAAATTGCCTGCTGCTGCTGGTGAAATTCAAAACTTTGAGCCTTATTTTTTAATTTTGGGTGCTGGAGAAATTAATTTATATTTTAGACTTGAATTCCTATAAAAAAAATTGGCTTCTATCATTGTTTTAGTATTGAAAGATTGCAAATTAACCTCCTACTACTGTGTTGCCTAACTGTACTAGTCATCTAATTGTATTTTATTGGGTGACAATGTTGCTGAATCAACAGTCAGAAGTTATGTTTTAATTGCAGACAATGCAGATTTGAATGCCTTCAAAAACTCATGTAAAACTTGAGTAGAAAGTTGGACAGGGTAGTGAATTGGTTTGATTTATATTTTCTTGACTGTGACTGCCATTTGGCTTGGCAACTTACCAAAAAATTTCAGAAAAATATTTTGATGATGGAAATAGGCAATGGGACAATGAAACACTCCATTTTTTTGCAAAGGACTTTTTGTAGTTTTTATTTCAATTTTACCTGGGTAAACAGAAATGAATATCCTGGATGTAATCAGAGTGAGTGGGTGGTCAATGAACAGTATGAAGAAAATAACATCAAAAACCTGATGAAAGTTTTAAGTACTTACTGAGCTGTCCTAGATTTTGATACAGACTTCATCCACTGCCTTGTTCTGAAAGAGGGTATTAACCTGTAGAAGGCTATCAAAGGAGAAAAGTTTCAGTCAAAACTTAAATGGTAAAAAATAAAAAGAATGTATTATTTGAACAAATCAATTTGCACTGAAAAAAATTAAGGCAGAATACTTAAACCTCCTGATACATGTGAGCCACCAATTTATGTGGGCATTGGGGTTCAGATTATTTGTCTAACCCCCTCAGACGGTCTGAATCTGTCCTCCAAATCACCCCATAATGATTGCTGTATGTACAATTTTGTTGGGTTTAAAAATATTGAAAAGATAGAAACATTGGCCCTCAGAATTAAGTTGTTTCATTGTTTGAAAAATTTTGATTGTTGATATCTTCCATTGATGCCACAGTCAATGATTTCAAAGGAAAATTGTGTGTTTGAGGTAATTTTATACCAATGACATCATGGCCATGTGGACATCTCCAATGGGTGTTCACCGGTGTTGCATTGATCAGCAAAAATACTCATTGATCAAATCAAAGGTGAACAATTAACAATCGATATAAACAAATTAATCTACCAGATTGTTACAACAATGATGGCAAGGTGATGTAAGCAGAATGATCAAATTTAGGTGGATAATGATAATGGAGAGAAGTTTGTGTTATTTCATTGATAAACTAATTGATGATTTGGACACAACCCAAAATGAAGGGCATGTTAAACCTATGCCACTGGGCCATCAGATCTGATGGCCAAGTGGCATAGGTTTAACAAAAATGACACACAAAGCGTGGTAAAGAAATTTGTGTTACACCCCATGGACAGACCATGTACAAACCTGTGGCATGAGCAACAAAAGCTTGTAAGGAAAGGAAAGGAGCAGAGAGTCAACATGGGAACTGCAGGTTTGCCGCAGGAGCAGTTGGCTTGGGGGTTGCCCTCCAGACTTGGAATCTGCTGGGAATCAGACCCATGCTTTGTGTGTCATTTTTGTTAAGCATATGCCACTCGGCCATCAGATCTGATGGCTAAGTGGCATAGATTTGACAGGGCATAGACCAAAGATACACAAAAACTCAACCACAAATACACAGACGTGACATGACTGTTTGTTTAATCAAGAAGTGCATTGCTTACAATTGCATTAGGAGATTTTCAACAAAAAATGTACAACATGATCACAAACACCATCCCCACAGTCATTTCTCCAAGTAAAACTGCTATGAAATTGATGGGAATTCAATTTGAGTTTGTCAGTACATTAATCATTGATACAGCCTTGCTACAAAGACATGAAGGGTGATGGCTTGCCAGATGGTGTGCTTGAGCATAGTTGTCAAGCAGTGATGCTGTCACTTGTATTTTTGGTGGGGTTTGTGGTGCAAAAGAGATGGCAAAGGAAAATCTCCTTCAATCAAATTTTGAGAGAAATTCAAATAATAAATGTTATGATTGGTGTGTTGGATGATTAAAAAGTGCACAGTTCTGTTGGTGACAAAGCATCAACTCTTCAATCCTCTGGGACTTAGTTTCATCAATTGTCAGTTTGTAAGAATTGGTAGTTTCTAAAAAGTTTTACATCTTTGTCCACCAAGCTTTGCACAGATAGCTGCTGTAATACATAATTAATCTTAGGTTGTCATAGCTCATACTCCTAATTAGATTCTCCTTACATTTTTTCTCTAAAGTGAATACTACTGAGCAGAGATTGTACTCTTGTCACTGGTCACTCCTATTTTGTAGGAGATTCTGCTCCATTGGTGCTTCCATCTGCTTTTTACTGCTTCCTTTGTTTTAGCTCTTTCCTTGTGGCAAGGGTAAGGATTATCCCCTTTCTTCACTATTTTACCTTATCTATGTAAGCTTGTGACAGATCTAATCTTGTTCTTTGTTAAAGTTTTTGAAGAATTCTTTTGATCTTGCATTGTTGGGGTATGTTAATGCACAGTAGTGTCTTACTTGATCAGATAAAGTCTCATTCATTTGGGAGAATTGATAGTATACCCTTACAACTCCTCTTCCTCTGCTTCTTCCCCTGCCTCTGCCTCTGCCCCTACCTCTACCTCTGCCTCCTGGTCATTTTCCCCAGTAATCATCATAGAAGTTCCCAGGGCTCTAAGCTCACCATGCTAGGGGGGATATCTTTTCTTGTGGGCCAATTCCCTGGTGAGATGAGGAAGCTCACATTTTTTCAAAAACACACCATAATTTCTACAGAGTCAACATGTGTGAATGTAAGTCTTGAGACACAGCACATCTGTTAGCCAAAACAAAATTTAGTGAGAACTGTCTCCACTTATATCTAGTAGGTAAAGCTTACAGAGCTCTCATGTCTCTTCTGGTGCATTTGATAGGATCATTATTGTCTCTTTGCCTTTCATCTTTCTGGGGCCAGGGTACCCAATATTGTTTGGAGTAGTTTTAGTATTCCATTGCCAGATCCTCTCTAGACTGGAAGCTTGGTGATCTCTGCTGTCCTTCATGCATCTAAGCATCCAGCTGAGAAGGACAGCATTTTCTCATGACCACCCTTTGCTCCATCTCTCTCTTCTCCCTCCCTCTATTAGCATAGATCCCTGAGACAATTTTTGTTGTTGTCTTGTGTTGGGGGGCACAAGGCTTCCCTGGATTGCTCATTAGATTCTTCATCCAAAACCATCATGTCTCTGTCAGTTCCTCTTGGGATTTAGGCCAAGTATGCTGGGTATTGGATTTTGCTTACAATCTTGAGGAGAAATTTTGTGGTGGTTGTGATCCTGCAGATATGGGGACTTGATGATTGGCTTGTTTTCTTTGATGTCCTCTGTATCTCTCTAATTTTTGGTAGGTTATCAGAGTTCAATTACTTAGATGTCAATATCTGTTTGAATACCTTCAACCTGACCTTATCTTAAATTTGATAATGTTTTCATAGTATATTACTAGGTATTCTCTGTTAAGTTTTTATTTTAGACCTAAAATTAGATAACCCCAACTTAAAAAAGATACCTTGTTATGTATTATATGATGAATTGGTATCTTTATAGATAGTATTTTGTGATGCTATGTATGATTTGCAAAATGATAGCTAAATATTTTTTCATGCAATTTATTAGAAGAAATTGATTTTCAAGATGAGGTCATATTTTCTTAAACAATATCATACTGTACTTCACAAGTACTTTGTTCAGATATCTTTGAAAACAAGAAGAGATATAAATTTTACATGGGAATTACATAGGAATCAATGTAAAACATGGGGTCAAAAAAGGTGTCCAAATAATTAAAGATTAGTAGTACAATCTCTATACAATATGGGAAACTTGAGATCCATCTGAACCTCAGAAGAGTAGTAGTTCCTCTTCTGACAATCACTCATGATCAACTGGTGTTTCTGATTTTGGGATGTGTATTCTAATTTTCTTTATCTTAGCTTGTGGTAAGGAGTTTTTTGAGTAATTCATGTCAGGAATGAAGCAGTTTTTGGAAGAGTTCTACCATGCTGTGCCATACTTGGAGGACTTCTGCCATGTTCCACCATGCTCAGGAGAATTCTGCAAATTGTTTCCTCCATTTTCCTTTGTTCTGTTCTTTTAATAATTGCTACCTAATACTAATACAAGTATGTAGTACCTATGTAGTAGGTAGTACAAAACATAAGTATGGTATTTACTGGTACTGGTACTGACAGTGAGTATGTAGCTATCTACAGGGAGTAATAGATAATAGATGTAGGTACTTCTATAATATAGTGTTACCAATATGGTCACAAGCACCTAAATATACAATACTCCTGTTTTTTTGCTTTCAAGTCCCTGTAAGTAGATACAGTACTGACATATGTACATGGGCCTACCTATGCCTAGTTCTATGAGGAAAACAATGCCATACCAAAACAATTATCAAACAGAATTAGCATTTTTTTGTTTCTTCCCTACCTATTTTGACAAAAAATCTAAAAATATTTGAAAAAATTTTATATTCATCTCAAATAAACCAGGTTATTTTTCATATTTCTTATTAATTTTTGATTTTTGTGAGAGTTTTAATGTTATATTTATACCTTATTTGAAAAAATCATTCTTTCATTTTTACTCAACTCATTTTACAAATGGTGGCAAAAACAGAAGAAAAATGGCAAAAACAGCAGAAAAGTGGCAGGATAGTGGAGGAATGGTGGAGTTCTTCCAAAAAATGGTGGAATGGTGGAACATGGCAGAACATGTTGGAAAAAAATTATGCAAGGCAAAAAAATCCATTGTCTGAGTGATTATGTTATTTTTGAGAATTGTACATTGTTTTCATCACAAAAGGAAGAAACTTTTGCAATGACTAAACTTTGTTTCTGAAATATTTCTTTTTGGGAAATGAAAAAGTCTGCAATCAAAGATACAATTTTTTGCTGAGAATTGCCAAATTGCCAAATTTTAATAATTCTCAGTATGTTCCTGTGGGGGTAGTAGTATGATGATTCAGGGGGACTAGTTACATTGCTTTAGTAGTGTTTGTGATATTTTATACAAATTTCATTGGAAAAAGTTCATGGTGGATCCCTGATTGAGATGATGGATTTGTGAGTGAATCCTGATAGGTTGCCACTGTTGCAGGGTTAGATTAGTGGATTTGGGGGTATCACATCATGGGTTTGCCTAAGAGCTCTCACTCAATTATTTTATTGGTGGTCAGGGGGTACTCTTTTGATGTAGTGTGTTGTCCGTAGGTGGTGTTGGTGTTCAGGAGCTGAGGGGTTTCCGGCATAAAAACCTCATGGTGGGACAGAATCTATTTTGTACTGGTCAGAATTTTTTTTTAATTGGAATGATAATACTTTAGATAAACACAAAGTTCTAGAGTTAATGCAATGTGTAAAAACAGGACAAGTTACTTATTTCTCACATAGATTAGGAACAACCAACTATTAGTGATCATTCCTAAATGAGAAATTGACATTAATTAACCAAATTAATCTCTGGTAAGAAGTAAGTAGAATCATATTAGATTTGATCTGAATCAAGAAGTGGTTATGGTAAGTAAAAACAAAGAAGTTGACTGAGGTTGACTGCCTGGCCCAGTGGACAGCCCTACTCAGGCTGGTCCCGGTGGTGTTCCAGGAGGACCCTTGTTATGTATTGTATTTTGAGTATGCCGGTTTTTATCTTGTATTATGGTATAGTAGGTACCACCTACCATAATAATAATAGTATGAGTACTATCAAAGAGACTTCTTAGTAGTTGTATTGTGGTACTGTGATTATCATAGAAAATATGGGTACCCACAAATAAAAAAATTGCAAACCTACCCTTTCTAGCTACTTTTCAAAGTGTACCTACATTTGACCTTGTACCTACATTTTCAAATAATATGCAATGCATTATCCAACAAAAGTGTCTGATCTAGCTAGATAAGCTATTCACCTAGGTAGGTATGTACCTATGTGCACACCATAGATATTTCTGGTTTCATACTATGGTACCTATATTTTTACTTACATTGTACAATATTATTCCTGCATTCTTTTTTTCTAAAAATGTACCTATATTTTCAACAGAGCTATCAAAACATACCTAGATTTCAAAAAGGTACCAATAATTTCTATAGAAATTGTGGTAAGTACCTCCTTAGGTAATTATCATCAATATTGTAAGTATGTAGTAGTGCTACCAAACATGTCAAAGTATGATGATGATGATGATGTTGTTGTATGTTAGATGGTAGGATGCTACTCCTACAAACCACAGGAAAGACCACAGGGGTTCTAGGAGATGTAGCTCTGGTATGTATTTTCATATGACCCAAAAACTGTGGCCTCAAATTCTTGGTGGACCAAAGTCAGACTGCAGTTTTGGATATTTTGAGCTCAATAAGGCTCAAGAGCTCAAAAGCTCAAAAGCAGCAAGAGTCAGTGAGACAACTTTAACTTCATTATTTTCTAACAAGAGACAAGAGTTTTTTGTTCCCAAAATGGTAGGAACACCTCAACCAATTGGAACTGCATACAGCACCTCACACTAGTGGCACCTCAATGTGATACTTCTTCAACCCTTCCATACTCACCTCTACATCAGCTGGACATCTTTCTGATACTTCCACCTCACAGATAGTGACAGAAGTTCTCCTGTCAATGCCTTAGATTAATTTTAAATTCCAAGCACTCACATCATCATATTATCATGTCATAATTATTTCTACAACATGCTTTTTTATCCAGAAAATGTCAAATACTTCAACAATATTAGAAAGGGCACCTCTTCCTGAGAATGTAAATGAATCGGTGGGGAAGGATTAGTTTTACTCAATTATCAGTACAGATACTAACCCCCCCCCTCAACAAAATAGAAACCCAGGTCCTCCTTGGTCAAAACCAATTGGATGAGAATGCAGCTAGCAAAAGTGACATCACAAAAGATACTGCAATTTATAGCAACAAAGTTTTCATCTCATGGATGAATTGACAAGTAAATAACTATTAATCACCCAGAAATAGGGTTTGAAAAGGCTAACTCATTAAATGAGTGCCATTTATTGTCTTTTTGGTGATGTTTGGTGTATTTTAGAAGATGCAGTGGCCAAAAAGATCATGATCTAGCTAAATAATTGAGAAAATTCTGGAATCAAATTTGGAATCAATCAACAATGTTCATCATGAATGTATTTACTAGATTTTGGGATTCATTTTGAAAATGGTAGAAAATGTGGTAAAGAGATGCAAGGCTGAATTAAAAATACATTTAAAGTGTCTCCAAAAATAGCAACAACAACAAAATCTGATGCAATTGATCAGTCTCTCCCAAAATACTGTGTAATTATGAGAGAAAGGTTTGATTTAAATATGAAAATTCCAAATTTTGAGTTCATGGTCAATTTGGAGTCAATCTACATCTCTATTCTAAATTATACTAACTCCAGAGAGTGTGATGAAATTTGACCCCAACCAGGAAATGATATTCTCATTTTTCTCTTCAAAATTTCAACTTTGAGCTCATAGATTTTCTCCCAGATGCTTCCAATCAAAAGGTGGGTGAGGTTTTTTAATGTATTGTGCATTTTTACAGAAATTTGTGTGTCAAAGACTTTGCAAATAAATTAATGCACAGGACAGCTACAAATTTCTCAAAACAACAAGGTCAAAACTTGGGACACTCTCAAAATCTGCCCTGAAAATGCATCGATTAAATTTGATGACACAGAGGGTTGTGATGTTGGAGACAACATAGTTTTGGATCATGAACAAAATGGTATTGACTCAAGAAAGAAAGGACAGAAGAAAAGAAGGCAAAAGAAAAAGGGCAAAGCAACCAAAAAGAAAGACAAAGTCAAAAATGAACCTAAAAAGAAAAAAGGTAATAAGGATGGTGATGGTAGTGATGGGACAAAGAGCTAGAAGAAAATGTATGTGTATTAGGCAAAGAAGAAAGATTTTTCATTGATGATGTTGAATGTTTTTGCAGTGATATCAAATCATTTTAAATTACTAAATAAAATGTGACTTCATTTATACATATTTTTTCGATGGCATTTTTCTAAGTTGAGCTTGTTGACATAAAACACAGCAATCTTATCACAGATTGCTTTACAGTTGCTGGCAAAGCTCATAAGACCATCTGAAAACGTTGTAGCTAAAATTTGATTTGTTTCTATGTCTATGTGATCAGAGTTGGGATTCTTACCTCTCACACAGTTAAAAGTAAATCCCTTAATCTAGGAGCAGTGGACCTGCTGGAGTGTCTGCAAGGAAATTTTTGTGCAATAATAACAACACCTAAATCTGTCCAGCAAACATCTTCAAATGTGGACAAAGGAAAAATAGGTTGTCATTATCTCCTATCTGATGTTTCCATTGGTTTAGCAA
>JALLOT010002496.1:0-12685 GCA_036939595.1 Thalassiosira livingstoniorum | reverse complement strand
TGGTACAGTGGCAAACCAAATGGCTATCTTTAACACAACTGCTGGTACAATACAATATTGTACCTTATTACAACTGTTACCAGCCATACTCATACAAACATGCGATGAATCATAATTTATTAATAATATTATCTCATTTTCTTTCATCATGCGATATTGTATTGCTGCTCTATCATTGCTAGTTTATGTACAACACTATTAGCAGAGGGAGTATTGTGACATCATCATACTTTTGGTAAGTAGTACTACTACTGCTCTAGATCTCTGCTGGTTCGAACTTGCTTGAGTAAGCTTGATATGCCAACAGAAATTTCCCTTTCAGTTATTGTTTTATCTTCCATCACCCGCTAGATACCATACCGAAGACACAATGTTTGAGTGTGGTAGTTTTGTACTTACTGTAGTTGGGCGGGAATGGTTCATTATTAGCATTAACTAACTGCTGCTCTGCCACTCTCTCTACTCTACTAAGTAGGTACTAGAATTCTCTAGAGAGGAGTTCTTCGACTGTGCTTTGAACTTTTGATGCTTGAAACACAATTGAAAATTTTCTTCTTCTGTCTCCAATCCCTCTAGGTAATACATAAGTAGAAATCTAGTAAACGTACTTATTATGATGCCCTTTGCAACCTGACAGAAACATTGCCATATTATTTTTATGGTTTAACTTGGTCTAGCTGGGTGGACAACTAGTCTGTAATCTGAAATAGTACTCAATTGAAACTATTGGCAAATCGAACAATGATGGAGCCCCAAATGATTACATCAGTATCGTCAGCAATCTCATCTGCAATGTCTTCTGCCATTTCCATTCATTTTGAAAAGAACGCGGAACAAGGAAGCCGAGACGTTTCTCAGCACAAGCTTATGGATTGCATGGATGCTGAAACTCGTATATCTGCTGAGGAAAAAGAAAGCCAAAACTGTACGTCCCGCATGATGAAATGCAATGAAGACGATAGTTTATTAATGTCATCTGCTCCAAATGTTTCAAGAGAGAAAAAAGATAATTTATCGTTGGCGTCAGCTTACCTTTGCAACTCTCGGCCTAAAAAGTGCACTTCAAATTCAAGTCGTCAGTCTAGCCTTGATAGCACTTTTGCACCGGGTGAAAGTATTTTTAGAGAAATCAAACAAGGTCAAAAGATTGAGAAACAGAGTAATTGCTTTGACATGAATTCTCCATGTAGCGAACCTGGTGTGATTCAGTCTGCACCATCGCCGGTGGGTTGTGGCTCTGGATCTCTTTTCGATTTGCATTCCCAATTACTAAGACCATCACTAGTAGGTCAAGATGACGACGATTTACAACAACTCTGCGATGAACTAGCGACTGACGACGAAAGAACTATGAACAGTGGTGATGTTGTTGAAAAGAATATTGTTTCAATTTTGCGCCCTAGCAACCAGCCTCAGAGCCAGCAAGCTTCTAGTTCCCCTCGGAGTCATAAAAGAATTTCGTTTTGTCTCGAAGAAGACGCACCTCAACCTAACAGCATCTGTCGGAGGAGCTCGTTCCATGGAGGCCTCAGAAGAAAACCAACGCTGTCTTCAAACCAAGTCAAAACTTGCCGTGCCAAAACATCTTCACCTATATTTAATAGACCTTTTCCGAATAGTTGCAGTGACTTAATGCCAAACAAAGTCAATGAACCGAATCGCCAACGTGATCAACGCCCCTTGAAGTCAGATGGAGCCGAGTCTGGAAAATCATCCAGTCGACAAAAAAGTGATACCAAGAATGCAACGAGGACAGATTCGCCTACTAACTCAACGACCCCATTGTCGAAATCATCTGCAACTGTGCATCCACCTCAACAGTTTAGCCTGAACAAAAGTGAACGAGCCACAAGAAAATTTGATGGTTCTTCAGCGCCTCCACATGGTCTTGGAAAAAGAGTTCAAGGGTGAACTGGTCCACCTTTTTTTGTTACAGTCCCATCTACTCAAAATAAATCTCCGAAGAACGAAAAGGCAAGAGATGGCGTAAAATGCGCTTCAAACCACTGTCAAGAGCCTAGATCGTTGGACACGAAGCAAAGAACTCTACCACCGCCATCGCTGCCGACTTTGCGTAACAAAAACACAAGCTTGCCTCCGAAGTCTTCTTGTCAGCAGAGGAAAGGGTCGGGCGTAACAGAGAAAAGTAGTCGGCCTCAAACTTTCACTGGGGCTTTAGGGTGTCAAGGAGCAAAAGTGCAAGGGCGACCTGGCCCTCCTCCTTTTGTTACTGTACCCTGTACCCAGAGCAAATCTTCGATGAACCGGAAGTCGAGGGAAAGCAATGAGTGCAATTCTAGGCACCGAGAAACAGCCGGAAAATCGCAGGCAGGACAAATCACACCACAACCACCACCACCACCACTTCCAAGCTTAAGCCACCAAAGGAGTACTGAACATAAGAAAAATGTAAAACCGGGCTTGCATCCACAACCTGGTCCTCAGCGGAGACTATTCGCAGAGGTTTCTTCGCCCAGTCGCCGCGGAGAGACAATTGCCGTGCCACCTCCGCCTCCTCTCAAATTTGGAGACACTGCAGGAAGCAAAGGAAGTAGCAGCGTACGGGTGCCCAAATCATTGTCGTGTCAAGACTTTAACTCCAAAGATCTTGGTCAAGAAGCCTCTGCCCTTTCATTTGAAGGCGAGAGGTCGGGTCGTCAGTGGATCGCTTCTAGCGAAACTAGCGGTTTGAAAGACAGGGAAAAAGTTATTGATGTTGATGATGTTCTTTCTCGGATGTCACAGATTCGTGCAAGCAACGATCTTAAAGACGTTGAAAAACATTTTGGAACAAATGAAATTGAAGAGAAAATAAAAAGAACTGTGTATCGAATATTTCACGATATGTGTGCTGAGAGCCAGCTTAGACTGGATCCTTGTGCCAAAGAAAAACAAATCTCTATCCAGAGAGAAAAGTTTTCGCATCTTCCCAATTGTGCAGATCCAGTTACAGAAATTTCACGCGTGCGAAGTTGCCCAAACACAACCAAAGATTCGCAACGCGGTTTTTTTCGTATAGGGAGATCCATGTCTAGAGATAGGGATCCAATCAGACTTCAAGAAGAAATAGGCCAAACACAACTGAAAAATAACACATCTTGGAACAGCTTTCAAGCCAATCCAAACATTGCCACCAAGCCGGGAAGCTCTATTCGAGCCCACCCAAATGAGTACTTTCGCTCCAACACATGTAGTGAATCGGAAAGGGTTGTCAAAATATCAATCTCGAGACGAAGCAGTGCATTTTAAGCAATCTTACAAACCATGTGGATCATCTCTTTCGGGGTGCAAAACTAAAAACCAATACTCGCTATTGGAAGGGGCTTGTAAATGTAGTTTTTAAGAAGAAAAGGGATGTCATTCATAACTTTCAGAAAATATTAAGAAGAACTCGTATGGTTCTGCAGTCAAAAACAATAAATAGCCACTTTGATTTTTGCCATTTCTGCTACTTTATAAGTATTCTTTTCATCCACAGAAATTGAACAGTGGAAACTGTAGGTCAGAATGATAAGCGTTTGCAGCATATTTGGATTAGGACGAAATAGAAAAATTGATTTGTAAACTCCTAAAAAAGGTATGCTTTTTTCGTCCGTCTGAAACAGAATACCTATGGAAAACACATCTATTGTATCCATTTCATCCAATGAAAAAGCAATTGTTACGAGCATTTCACATGCACTTCCACCTTAGTAACAGGGATGCGATATGCAACCATATATGTGAATAGATTTATTTTTTAATCATATCTTTTCTTTTGACTCGTAGCTATTTATCATACTATGAAAGTAGAAGGCCTGAGCACTCACGAACAAAAAATATTAGATTTTTCATTTTGAAAGGTTTTGAGTTTTGAGTGCTAATATTAAGATAGGATCTGTTTTTTATTGCCAATTAACACAGACTCTGGGAATTGGTAAGCAAAAATTTCCAGTACAATTTATATGATTTTGAATTCATTGGCAAAAAAGTTTAGCCTCATGAACTCCTAAGTTTCAAAAATCAAAAACATAAATTGAAAGAAGCCATAATAGACTAGTCCCATTTGCAAGAACAGTATGTAGGCCTATTTTTGATCACAAAAATCAATATATTTCATCTAATACATGCAGCACCTTCAAAACATTCATCAATTCTGTCATCTCTGCACATTGAATGATGCTGATCTATTTATTTCTGGCGATAAACTTCTTTTTCTCAAAAAATGGGTACACACACAAATGATTTTGAATGCTATCAGCTATCACACAAACACATTTTCTCCAAAAAGGGTATTTGTTGAATTCCTTCGAAAAAGAATATATTTTTACTTCCAAGACTGTTTCATTTTAATCAATTCATTATATCATTTGGTACTTAATGTGCCAATGATCCTACATATTACAGTGATACATTATTTTTCTGAAGTAAAATCTAAATCCATTATTGAAGTTGGAATTAGAGACCAGTTTAGCACCACAATCACTTCAGCAGAAGTATAAATAGATTCACTCTGTGTTAGGCTATACGGATGAGTCAGTCTATGGTCGTCTGAGAAACAAGGAATTTATGTGATTTTCAACAACAAATAAATGTGCAAAGGTTTCATTTTAGGAATAATTCAATCATAGAAATATGTTTAGAATCTAGAATCATACATTTGAAAATGAATTTAAATCAATTTTTCTGGAATATGGCCTTCCAACAACCATGAGGCCTGAAACCAACAGAGTATTGCACCCCTTCACAATTTTTTTGCCCATCTCAGTTTTTAATTTTCAAGTAAAAATAAAGTTTCTGACAAAAACAACTCATGATGATCAATTTATGGATGAAAAATTGCCATCAATTTTTGCAACCCATATTAACAATTAAAAAAAACAAAGTAAGTTAAAAAAACCCTTGCCTTCAATGACAACTGTGTAATTGGTTAATATTTTCCAGAAATATTGCTATTACGTAAAAAAGTAATCGGAATGATATAATTGTGAATGATTTCCCATACTCAAACAAGGTTTTAAACCTGGTCCAATAATTAATGTAAACTATCTTTTTATCTGAGAATAACCTTCTAATGACCATTGGTGATTGGTGGTAGTTTCTGGTCCCACAAAAAAAATAGTATGGTATGATGGTACTAAGTAGTATTGTAGGTACTAGGTACTACTTACTTTCTATATTATCATTATTATTATTACATATTTAGTACTTGACAATGATGCTTGCAATCCATTGCCAGCAACGCAAACAGTTGGCAGAACTATATTTTTTGTTGTAACTTGAAAAATGTAATGAACACGCCCAGTAGCCGCCCTTGAGCGGCGCCGGATGTGTGCATTACTTTGTATAAAAGCTAATGTTTTTTGACTTTCTGGAAGACAATAACTGCCGCCATGGGCGGCATCCGCTGGCAATGTTCTGCTAGCAACAAATTGTTAGCAGGATGTCAATTACTGTAAATAATTAAAAAAAGGAATGCACATATCCAGTAGCAGCTCTCAAGCAGCACCAGACACATGTATTCCTTTTTTAAAAAGTCAATGTTTTTCACCTTCCAGTGATGGCCAACCCATGTCACCAAATGTGATGGTGGCTGGCAAGGTTCTGGAAATAAAAAAACATTTCTGCAATAAAGAGAATTCCTGTCACTTCAGACTTTTTCAGAAGAATTGCTCCCTTGATTACCACTTGACCTCTGCCCTATTCAAGGGTTCACATAATTGTCATCATTTTTGTTAAACCCAGTCCCGGGACCTCCAGTCCCGTGTGGCAGGAGCAGTCACCTCTGCCCCACGAGACTGCAGCTGCCGTGGCCTAGGTTCCTTCCAGGCCCGAGGTACTGGCTAGGTAGATCTAGAACTCATAAAATAGCAATCCTCATGACTGTCTAGATCTTGCTTTCTTGTAGGTGTTCAATAGAGGATTGCTATTAGGCAAAATAATCAGCCACCATGTCTTCTGACCCCATGGTTGAGAGCGTTACTGCTCAATTCCCCCACAAAACGCTACAGGTCATTCCAGGTCGCCCGACCTACGCCCTCATTAAAAAACTCCATGAACAAATCATCGAAAACCTTGCTGCTGTAACAACCACGGCCCTGGGTACGACGCCCGCAACTTATGCCACTTTCAGCAACACGCCTTTTGTGGCCCCTGTTAATCCTGGCCCATTAGTTTTCCCTGTTGGTGCTTCTTCTGAGTTAATGACAAGAATGAAAACCCAATATGAGGCTGATCGACGTGCTTTTCTTGAGTACCAGGCTGTTCAACAGGCTGTACGTAATCAACTCCTTGCCGCCGTCAATGAAAAATACTACAAGGCACTCCGCCACCCAATCTTGGCTTATAGCGATGTCACAATTGAACAATTCTTCATCCATCTCGTCCGTACGTATGGTAAACCGACACAAAAAGAAATCGATGCCAATGAAGCAACTATGATGACCCCTTACGACTGCAATGAGCCAATTGAGGTCTTTTTTGATCGAATTGAAAAGTGCCAACAGTTTGCAGAAGATGCACAGAACCCCTACACAACGGAGCAGGTACTAAATATTACAATTAAACTCCTGCGCAAGAGTGGAACATACCCCTTGGATATGAGGGACTGGGACCTAAAGCCGGATGCCAACAAAACCTACCCCAATGCCAAAATTCATTTTGCAAGAGCAGAAGAAGCACGCCAGGCAACATTGGACAGCGGGGAGGCATACGTCAACAACATTCAGACGGACTTAATGAACAGTTTCGAAGCATCTCTCCAGCAGTTTGGGGAAGAAACAGCGAAGCAGCATGAACGCTTGGCGGCACTGGAAGCAGGAGCGCAACAGGGCCAGCAGAATGAAATCAACAACCTTCAACAGCAACTCGCTCAAATGCAGCTCCAACAAAAGCAGCTAATGGAGCAGCTATCCAAACAGCAGCAGCAACAGAATGCAAATGACAATGTGGAGAATCAGCGCAAACCATCCGGGCGACGTAACAACCGCAACAACAACAATAATGCCCCTCCCCCCAACATGCAACCTTCTCAGCCTCCTCCCAATTCGTATGGACCACCAGCATCTATGAACCCGCCCCCTGGTTATGGATACAACACGTATGGACAACAGAACATGTGGCAAGGCAACCAGGGATGAGGGCAGCAGCAAATGTGGGGGGGAAGCCAAGGCCGTGGTGGACCTAGACGCAGAAAATACTGTCACACCCACGGCTTCAAGGAGAACTCTAGTCAAGAATGCCAAACCCCGGGTCCCTTCCACCAGTGGAATGCGACGGAACAGAATATGATGAACGACAACACTGATGGCCTCAACCACGTCCAACGCCAAAACCAGCAGCCATACATGGGAAATAATTACTATCAACCATTCAATCAAATGTGACGGTGGGACGTAGCTGTAGAAAGTAAACCTAAATGTTTGTTTAACCTTTCGACATGCCGTAACCCCACCAACCCCATACCTAAAATGATGGATTCAGGTGCCAATGGTAATTTTTGGCACCCACAGACAAAAGATTTGGAAAAGATAGAATCAGATATTAGAATTACGGCCCACGAGCCCAGTGGAAGAACCATGACAAGTAGCGGCGAAGGTACAATTAAAAACCCGCAATTCCAACCAATTCAAACACACTTAGATGGTCACATTCTCCCCCAATTAAAAGATCATTCAATCGTTTCCCTTGGAAGAGTTTGTGATGCTGGCTGTGTTGCAATTTTTGACCAGCACAAATTCGTGGTTTACAAAGATAAAAAGAAAATCATGCATGGCGACCGACAGCCCAACGGATTGTGGTACATTAATGAAGATGCACCGACTAGTTCTATGCAACAGCTGCAAACAAACTCCATACGTAATGTGTATGCCGCCGAAAATATCACAGAGGCCATTCAGTTTCTACACGCAACTTTAGCGTCTCCTAGCAAATCTACATTATTATTAGCACTAAAGAATGATTTCCTTGCAAGCTGGCCTATTTTAACTGAAAAGAATACTAGAAAGTATCTAAAAGAGACTATGGCAACTCACTTAGGCCATTTAAAAAGACAACACCAAAACATACGCTCCACCAAGAAACAACTCCAAGAAGACCCGGTCACACAAGAGCCGCAAGCCAACGAAATTTTCCTCTACATGTTGAACACCCAAGACCTGACAGGGACATCATATTCGGATGCCACAGGCCAGTTTCCCTACCAATCAGCAAGGGGCAACAAGTATATTCTAGTTTTTTACTCGCTCGATGGTAATTGCATCCTCTTTATCTTGCTTAAAAGCAGGTCAGATCAAGAATTCCAGCGAGCGTACAAAGAGGGCATTGGCAGATTAGCAGCAAGAGGAATCAAACCGAAGGTGAACATGATGGATAATGAAGCCTCTGCAGCACTCAAACTCTGGTTAACAAAAAAAGAAATCAATTATCAATTAGTACCAACAGGATCCCACCGGGCAAACATAGCAGAACGCGCAATAGAGACAGGCAAACATCATGTTAAGTCGGGTCTTGCCACAACTGACCCAAACTTCCCCATTCGCCAATGGGATCGCCTCATCCCTCAGTGGGAACGCACCTTCAATATGTTGCGCCCATGCAAAATCAACCCGAAAATTTCTGCAGTGACGTGGATGTACGGGGAGCACAATTACAGTGCTCACCCAATGGCACCAGCGGGCTGGCAATGCCTCTGCTTCAAGGATCCTAACGACAGAGGCACCTGGGCATTTCACGGTGTAGAAGGGTGGTACAAATTATGAGCATTACCACTGCTATGAGGTATTCATTCCAGCGACGGGAAAAACAAGAATAACAGACACGATCATGTTCTTACCTCCAAAAGAATACAGTCTCCCTGAAAGTCCCACTCCGGAACAAACTTTGATTGAAGCCGCACGCACCCTGGGCCAGGCACTTCAAAAAATGGCTTGTAGTAACCCCGCCTATCCAACATTGTCCAACTTTGCAGGCCTCCAGCAACTCACTGACATTATTAAAGCGGGGACAAACAAACTGAAAGAGGCCAGAGAAGCTACAACGCCCCACATTGCCACATCTCCGAGGGTGGCAACACCTGCAGCAACCAACACCAACCCTGACGCGGATGACAATGCTAGACCTCCGAGGGTGGACAATCACCAACGCCCTATGCCACCCATTATCACGCAAGACAATGCTCCATCCCAGGCGGAAGAAGTCAATGACCCACCCCCTGTGAACGATGAACCAGTACAAATAACCCAAGACTCACCGATAGCAGATCCGATCTTCCGCCGCCCCCTACATCCAACCCAACATCGCTACCTGTCCCGACGTCTGCAACCAACCCATCATAGGTATCCGACCCGCCGCCATGCACTCAACCAACTCCTTGCAACGGAAACAACCCACTCAATCAACTCCCTCATCAAAATGCTCCAACCCCCTGCGTCCGACGAGCCTGAACTCCCTCCTTTCCTAGTCGGGGCGGTGCAGTGTCCTAAAACTGGGAAGATGCTCAAATACTGTTACCTCATTCAAGACGATGCAACAAAGGATGTGTGGGGGAACGGAATGTATTGTGAGATGGGGCGTTTAATGAATGGGACAAAAAGCGGAGAAAAAGGTACTCACACAATGCGGGTGGTTAGAAAGAGTCAAATACCAAAAGGAAAGAAAGTGGCATACATTTGTATTGTGGTGGACATTTGCCCACAAAAGGAGGTTCAAGAAAGAGTACGACTTACCTTGGGAGGCGACCAGATAGAGTGGCCTTTTGAGGTTACAACAAGAACCGAGGATATCCTCACATCCAAAATAATGTTCAATGATGTTGTCTCTACTCCTAATGACAGGTTCATGGGTATGGATATTAAAAATTTCTATTTGAACACTCCGATGGAAATTATTGTATACGCTCGCATGAAGGCCCACTTAGTTCCACAAAAATTTATTGAGGAATATGACATAGCTGATATGGAGGAGGATGATGGATACTTTTATTTCGCGGTGGAGAAAGGGATGTACGGCCATCCTGCCGCCGGCAGGATGGCTAATGATTTGCTGAAGAAGCGTCTGGCACCCCATGGTTATCAAGAATGCAAGTACACACCTGGCCTTTGGTTACATGACAAAAATTCAGTGAAGTTTGTTTTGGTAGTGGAGGATTTTGGTGTGGAGTATACAAAATGTGAAGATGCAATAAACTTACTCTCCACCCTTCGGCAATGGTATGAAGTCACCACCGATTGGTCGGGTTCTTGTTTCTGTGGAATCACCCTCCGCTGGAATTACACCCAACGACATGTAACTCTCTCTCTCTCCCAGGCTAATCTGACCAAGGGCTGAAAAAGTTTGGCCATAAAAAACCGAAACGCCCTCAACACTCACCTCACCCCGCTCCACCTCCACTTTTTGGACTCAATGCACAACACCCCCTCCAGTTGATACCTCTTCACCTATCCCCCCCGACAGAAAAACACGAATCCAACAAATCTGTGGCTATTACCTGTTCTACGCCCATGCCCTCGACAGCACAATGTTAAAGGCAATACATACAATCGGGCGTAAGCAAGCAGCGCCAACTGAACTCACCAAGAGGTGGGCCACCCAGTTCTTGGACTATGTGGCTACCCACCCCGAGGCCAAAATTCACTACTACGCTAGCGATATGGTCCTCAAGGTCCATAGTGATTCTTGCTACGCCAACGAGCCGAATAGCAAGAGTAGCTGCGGTGGATATTTTTATTTGGGACATCACCAAGTTCCGAATGCCCCGCAGTGGCTCAATGCCCCAATTGATGTAGATTGCAGTCTATTAAATCTTGTGGCTGCATCAGCTGCTGAGGCAGAATTTGGTACCCTGTTTAAGAATGGTCAGAAGGCAATGGTATATCGTCTGGCCCTCTCTGAACTGAGACGTCCGCAGCCCCCCACGCTTATTTATGTCGATAATACAACAGCAGCTGGCATAGGCAACCGCACCATCAAGCAGCAGCGATCACGTGCTATGAACACAAGGTATTTTTGGATTATTGATCAAGTAGATGACAAGCAATTTCGAATCATTTGGGCACCTGGACTAGAAAATTTGGCTGATTATTTCACAAAACATTTTTTACCGTCTCACCACATCAAAGTGAGACCCTTTTATTTGCATATGCCTAACTCACCACAATTTTTACCCAAGGCGCCATCACCTCGGGACCTGCGAGGGTGTGTTAAACCCAGTCCCGGCAGCTCCAGTCCCATGTGGCAGGCGCAGTCACCTTTGCCCCAAGAGACTGCAGCTGCCAGGGCCTAGGTTCCTTCCAGGCCCAAGGCACTGGCTAGGTAGATCTAGATCCCATAAATTAGCTTTCCTCATGACTCTCTAGATCTAGCTGTTTTGTAGGTGTTCAACAGAGGAAAGCTAATTCCAACAAATCATCAGCCACCATGTCGTCCGACCCCACGGTCAAGAGCATCCAAGCTCAATTTCCCCACAAGACCCTCACGGTCATTCCTGGTCGCCCGACCTATGCCCTAACCAAGAAACTTCATGAACAGGTATTAAAAAACCTCGCCGCTATTTCAACTCCACTTGGAGGCGGCCAACACGGCTACACGACCCTTGGCATGACGCCAGCAACATATGCCACGTTCAGCAACACCCCATTTGTGGTACCCGCCAATCCGGGTATGACACGCATGAAAACACAATATGATATCGATCGCCGCGCCTTCCTCGAGTATCAGGCCGTCCAGCAAGCAGTAAGAAACCAACTCCTGGAATCAGTCAATGAAAAATATTATCAAGCACTCCGCCATCCAAACCCATGCTACCGTGACATCACAATTGCACAACTATTGATGCACCTTGTTTGCACGTATGGTAAACCAACCCAAAAAGAGTTGGATGACAATGAAGAAACACTTATGACACCATACGATTGCAATGAACCAATTGAAGTGTTTTTTGATAGAATTGAAAAATGCCAACAGTTTGCAGAGGATGCACAAATTCCATATACCGCGGAACAAATCCTCAAAATCACAATCAAACTACTCCGCCGTAGTGGAACATACCCCTTAGATATGAGGGATTGGGACCAAAAAGTTGAGGTCGACAAAATGTATGTCTATGCCAAGGCCCATTTTACTTGAGTGGAGGAAACACGTCAAGCCACCCTAGATAGTGGGGAGGCGCAAATTAACAATCTTCAAACCGATTTGATGAACAGTTTTGAAGCATCCCTCCAGCAGTTCAGCGAAGAAGCAGCAAAACAACACGAACGCCTTGCAGCACTAGAAGCTGGAACAAAACAAGGACAGCAGGAGGAGATCAACAACCTTCAACAACAATTCCTTCAACTACAACTCCAGAACAAACAACTAATGGAAAAATTGGCACAACAACAAAAACCAGCAGCTACAAATGATAATGAGAACAAAAAACAAACCCAACGCCGCTCGAATCGCCCCCCAGCAAACACTTCCGGCTATCCACCCAACATGCAACCCTATGTCCCTCCCCCCATGCAATATGGAATGCCTCCAGTGGTGCCTCCCCCCCAGGGATGGGGTACATGCAGTACACGCAGCAACAGCAACCAGCGTGGGGAGGGGGCCAAGGTCGTGGTAACCAAGGCCGTGGAATGACACGTCGTAGAAAGTATTGCCACACCCATGGATTTAAAGGGCATTCAAGCCAGGACTGTCGTACCCCAGGCCCCTACCATCAATAACA
>JALLOT010002495.1:0-12668 GCA_036939595.1 Thalassiosira livingstoniorum | reverse complement strand
GAGGGTTTGGGATTGACAGTATCATAACAGAGGCAGTAAACTTAAGTGTATCAGACTCATATGCTGAATAAGTATTAGTGAAGTAGCCATTAGCGTTCTACTCTAAATCTGATTTCAATTGAAAATAATTGAGTTCATGTGCCCCTTATATCTAATTCCTAAGAGATGTTAGGATTGGGATCATGTCCACATGAGCAAGAAAAACAGTACAAACTTTGGGTTACCTTTGGTTTTTACTTTTTTCTTCCTTCAGTGGACAGTATTGTAACCACAAACAACTGAGAATGGGTCTTAGACAGACACTTGTGCTTAATCAGAAAGGTGTGAATGGAAAACCTTTTCCAGTCAACAGCACAGCTACATACAGGTGCAGTGTCAATTGTATCAACAAATGCTCAATATTCATATCGACATATGGAGACCTCATCATGACATTGTGGAATTTGTTCATGATTTTGTTGGCAGAGATGGAAGAGGGTGAGAGGTATCCATACAAAGAAAACATTGAGAATGTGAGGGGTGAGTTACAATGAGAATCAAGGGTGTTTCAGACATATATGTTTGATCATAATGAGGAAAATTTTGTGTGTTTTTTGGATACGACAAAGAATATTGAGAAAGTGACTGTGGGGGTATGGAGGATATTCAGAGACAGACCATAGGGGTGAGCTGTTGGTTGTTGTATCTGTTGTTGTGATTGTACTTCCACATTTTTGACTACTAATTCTGTTCATCTTTTGCTTGGGATTGTTCTGTTTCATCAAATGCATTCTCCAATAGCCTTTACTGCAAACATCACCCAAATTAACACCCCTTTACAAACTACACAGAAAGCAAAAAAACCTTCAACTTCAACTTTGACCTGCCCCAACCAGACCTCATGGAACAAATTGCCAACCAAACAAGAATCCAAACAATATGTCATACCTGAAGATGAACTCATTGGTCATCTTTGCATGATGGGGTGGTTGGATTGTTGGAGGAGGATAAAGAACTCACAAGAGGAGTGGATGGGAAGGCAACAGAAAAGGAGGTAGTGTTTGAGGTAAATAATTGGTTGGCTGGGAAGAAGTATATGGGTGAATGTGTTTGAGGGTATTCAATTTGCATGGAGTGGATAGAAAAGAAATGAGATTAGAACACAATGAGAAAGAAAAATTGTTTTAGTTCTGCTTTGAAGAAGTAATAAAAAGTACAATTTTTAAGGCTTTGAAAAAAGAAATATGAAAGTAATAATTAAACATACATTGAGACCTTTGTTGAATTGATTTTGATGGTTTCAAAATAATGTAGTCAAATCATTACAATGAGTTATTTTCCAATTTCCTGTCTGTTTCTGTCAAAAGTTGTCAGCAAAACTATTTTTGACAAGAATGTCAAAAATCGAAAGTATTCAATCAGAAGTTGATTACAATGAAGTATTTTACCTGTTGAAAAATTAGCCAATTCAAGTGCACCAGAAAAGAGTTTTTGTACCACACTTTGGTTACAACATGCACTCTTTTCATTTGAAGCTGTAGCAAAAAATCTTCTCAAAAACTATGCTCTTTAATGGAGAGATTACAAATTAAGATCATCTATGATTGAAAATAAAAGAATATAATTGGCTGTGACAACAGCAGAGGCAATCCCAGCAGTGCTGAATGTGCTGGTTTATACCGTAGGCAATACAAACCAAAAAATTATGTTGAAATTTTCTTCCGTCAGAAAGTTTTTTGGTGGTCAAAAACATAATCAATCTAGCAATGAGTATTTTTTTGACTGTGTCTCTGGTTTAGTGTTGGTTTTGAATCCCATTGACAACATGTTGATGACTCAGACATAGAGTTTAGTGGTGATCATGCCAATGATCTGACGTTGGATAATGTGAGAGTTTCATTCTATTTCCATTGGCTTCAGAAACAAAAGAATTTTACAGCAAAACATGTGGAATGAAAATGGATTCAATGACCCTTTTAAAAGTTAATCAGGCCATAGAAAGGAAAAAAATATGTTTGCAACAATGAACTTTCCCCAATAATGTAAAATCATTTTACACCTAATGATATTGTTTATTAGATCTTGTATACAAATCTGGCCAAGAACATTGTAAAATTGGAACTCATCATAAAATAAAAAATAGGAGAATGAAAATATAAAAATACTAAAAAATGAAGAATTTAAAAAATGGTAAACATTAATGTAAAATGGATAATTGAAAACAAAAAATGTATAAAATATGTAAAATGGGGAAATTGAAATGAAAAATTGAGGAATGAAATAAAAAGATTGTGTAAAATGGGAAACAACTGCATTTCTTTTGTAAAATGGGAATACTGGGAAATAAAAAAAAGTAGGCAAAAATGTAAAATGGATAAATTGATTAGAGTATTATATGTTGAGTCTAGCCACTCAATCACCAGCTCAAGCTGGTGGTTGAGTGGCTAGACTCAACAAAAGTATGTGTAAAATGATAATGACTGATGTCATGATGGTTGATTATCATCTTCAAATTTAGAGAGAACAAATGAAATTAGATAAAAATGAGAAAGAAAGGTTGGAATGGTGTGGTCTAAAATGGGAAAATGGTAAAATTGATACTTAGGTAAATATAAAATTGGAGTGGGTTAAAAATTGAGTAGTAAGTACCTCATGGTCCTTCCAAACAATCTTCTTTGTGACACAATGACATACAGCAGAAGATTGTTGACTGTAAGCAAAGCAGGCTCTTCTTCCAATATGCAATTGCTTATCAAAGACAAAATATCTGTTATGCCTAGAACCCAATATTACATTAGTTGAAAGTTCAGAAGGAAATATAGATTTAATTCATTATCCTATTTTTTCATTCTGTCATAATGACAAGCAGTAGGATATTGGTATTTAAAAGCAAAACAGGGTCTTGTACTAAACAAAGAATTTTGTGATGAAGAAAATGTAAGTACATGTTGGGTCTATACACTAACATTGTATTGATTAAAAGTGCAAAAAAATATTGAAAAAAAAAAATCAATAATACAAAATTCTTGTATGTATTTGGTAGTTTTGCACTTTTAACAAAACAAGAAACAGAAACAATACATGAAAATGTTGAAGGCTTACTGTTGGCTGTTGGCATGTTGTACTTCATAGACTAGATATAGGTTGTATTACAGCAAGGTTTGAACAATCTGTAAGATGAGGATGATGTATGCTCTTGTCCTCAATTATATTAGATAAGTATGTTGCATGGCAGTCCCAGCTCTTCTTTCAAATGGGGGCTTTGAAAACTTTTGTAAGTAACATTAAATCCAATGACACAAAGTAGCAAACTACTGTGTTCCATTGAAGGTTTTCCGTTTGATTTATTTGTTTTTATAAAGGCACATGAAAAGTAGTTAAATGTTATTGTTTAAATGATCTCTGAATTATTAGATAGTAGCATGCATGTCTAATTTCCAACTGTGATAGTGGTCAAGTGGCCCATGAACTTGAGGTGCACAAAATTCAAAGAAGAACCATAAAAATGGCCTTTATGAAGCTGTATTATTTTTTTTAGGTCTGCTTTAAAAGTAGATACACTTTGTAATCTTTCTACCATACTTGAACTTAAGTTTTCTATTTGTATAGCTCAAATATTGAGTGAAATGAGATTTTTCTGGGAGGTAGATTCTGTGGTTAGCTGGCGCTGTCATCTCCATTTTCAACATAATAACATAACAGTGTCTTTTCCACCAATAAAAATAGCCCATTTTTCCATGATGGTTATGACAGATTCAATATAAGTTTTGACTTGATGATTAGAAAAATCTCCCATCAACAACCAAATGCAAAAATTACTGTGTTATTATCAGAGTGCACTTCATGATAGGCCTCCTTACAAGAAATATAGTATCATCACTATAGCTCTAGATACTTATCATTATGAAATAACTAATGTTCCATATTTGGTTTCATGCATATGTGAATATATTTTTTCTGCAGTTTTTCAGTTTTAGGTCTATGTATTTTACTCAGCAGTGAAAACTCCTTCACACCAATCAATTAAGGATTGTTTGTTTCATGCACCATTAACTTAATTTCTAATGATAAAATCTTATGACACTATATGCATTGTAAAGTTAATATTAAGTATGTTAATAATGTCAAAACAGAAAACTATCCAACAAATCAGTATTGTCATTTGCCATGTTTCTCTATTTACTAACCCCATACCTTTTTATAAGTTATAAGTTATGTAATTATTCTTTTATTATTCTTGGGTAAATTTTGGCTTGAATTGGATTTTCTTGGGTAATTTACTCATGTAAATGCATGAAGACTTTAAGAGGGTGAAGACTAATTGGATACTAAAAAGCTTGTTGTATTTTCTAACCAATTTTAGCTTTCACAATCATTAAAAAAGACACTTAATGATTCTTAGAAACAAAGTGTTAGCTACTATTAGGAATATAAGGAAAAAATTACAATTGTGGACTTTTGTTCAAAGAGCCAAAATAATAAATTTCTTGAATTTTTATTGAGAATTGTTGTGAAGATGGGTTGTAAGTTTTTTCCTTAGAGATTACCCTCTTCTTCTGGGGCCATTATGTTGAAATGACATGGCACTGTTACCTATGTGTCAGTTTCATGTATGCATTAAAGATATGGGTGAATAATATTATAATTTAGGTAATTCAGTGTCAGTATTTTTTAAACAAGGAGGAGTAATCTAGTCTCAACTTCTAAGCTATGGTAACCTTTACTTGTGGATGTTTGGTCCAATGCTCATGAGATGATGACCTGACAATACCGGCAGTCTGAAGCACATCACTGTTGGACTGAATTCAATGAAAAACAGACAACTAGATAGACAGAAAGATAGATTAAAACCAAGGATTCATATGTGGAATTCAAAGATTTTTTATCTCATAAAATTTGATGCTAAAAATAACAAATCAAAAATTGTTATTTTATTGGAGAAGTGAAAAATATTTGAACATTTATATTTCACATTCAAAGTATATATTTGAAAATCTTTGCAAAAGTTTGCTATCAATTCATTTGCAGCATACCAAAGTGTAGCAACAACTGATGATAAATTTCTGTGAATATCTTTTTCAAGGATTCACCACTCTCTCAATTATAGTAATATGCCAAGATTATCTCAATAGACTGTGTTAGTTTGTATCATTAATAATGAAAGTACTATGGTACTATTGAAATAAATTTCCCAAAAAATTTGTTTAGATCTCAAAATGTTCATTTAAGCTCATTGTTCATCAAATATACTTTCAAAGATAAAAATAAAAAAAATTGGGTTTTGTTTCAATTCTTATTGAATTTGATTTATTTTTATTTGTGCACAATCATTTTTTGTTGAAGAATGACAATTCACACTCCAAAATTACTCTCATGTACAATTTTATGATGCTATTCTATTGGTATCCTGGTTAGTTTTTGTATAAATATGAAGGGTTTTTAAGTTAATCATTGGAGTGTCAACATCAATATCTACAAAAACAAATATGGATGTTATGTCTGACTCATTATCTAGTTTTACCAGACATCTTAAAATATTTGGGAGCTGTTTGACACATTAATATTCAGTTTTTTATACTGCACCAGATTATTCTTTATTTTTATATATCTTGTACAGATTACTCTTTTTTATTGTTAGCTCTTACTTCTGTTTGGTAGTAGACCAATGAGATAATTAATATTGTAAAAGCAAACTTCTTTCATTGCAGTGAGACATCCTCCCTTATTCAAATTACAAACAGATTGCTATTGAATGTTTTTATCAATGCTTGTCATAAAAGACTTGTACTTGTATCCAAAGGAGGGTAATGTATAGTTCCTTGAATAATGCTCACTTCATTTTATTGTGAGAAAATATGTCATTTAACCATAGTATTTGAACTTTCAATGTGATCTGAGAATGATAACAAGAAAGCAATATATTAATTTAGCATAATAAAATTTTATCTGTTTTAAAATAGATTTTTTGGGCTCAAAAATCACACATATCTGCCATATCAAGTCAATATTATTATTCAAAATCTATCTTTTCATTACTTAGATATTATCATCCTGTGATTAATGAAGAATTTTCTTCTCAGATTGGTTAATGATGTTATTGATATTGTTTTCCCACTGCAATTGTAATAGACATAGTGTAGGCTCTCTTCATGAATATAACACCCAAAGGGAAGTGTTGAAATTTTTAAAAATTTTAGAAGAGTTCTGTGACTTTTTAAATGACGAAATTCCCCCAAAAATTGCAGTGGCAAAATTTTCATAAAAATCCAGTCTATTAATTTGCAACTACAAATTTATATACATTTAGCATTTAGCATGTCCTATTTATTTCAATGTTCTTCTATTCAATTTTAATGTACCCACATGATCTAGCAAATCATTCCCGGACAAGGGCGATGACACTGTTGGTCCTGTTAGCTCTTCATCGGGAAATGAGGATAGGCAGGATTGTAGTGGGGTGTTGGACAATGGTCAGGCCCGACATATGGATGGTCTCGAGGTGGAGCCTCACCACACGCCTCAGTATTCGGTTGGCTTTGCGAAGACGGACGATGTTCATATGTTTGACTCACATTCTCCTCCAGTTGAAGATAGTGATGAAGAACATGAGTTTAACCACAGCATCAAACACCCACCTCCACTTTATCATACCCCTCCTCCCTCGGTTAATGCTCTGTCTTTCACTGGTGGTTCCCCTCCCTCCGTGGCTTCGAAAGGCACGTCGGGACTGAATCCATCTGCTCCTTCCTTCACTCCTCAGTCAAAAAAGACTCAACCACAGCCTGGGGGATCACTTCTAAAGACGCCATCCTTTGGTCCTCATGCTATTGACAGTAGTAATGCGGCACAGCTGGAGGAATCGGAGCCTCAACCTTCTACTCGCTTTCGCAACTGTCGGCCAGTGAGGACAGGTGATCCAATGACGATGATCACTCTCACAGTGCAACCTCCTGCTGACCCAGCTGCTGTCATTGTTAATCATGTGCTTGAGGGATTTCGTCAATATTTTGAGGTGATGAAAAAGGTGGACAAATCTGTGTCCATCCCTCCACTGTATGATGGTGAAACGGGATTGGAAAAGATAACAGACAGTTCTCCAGCAGTCTTTCCGCTGGATTTCGAAGTTGCTGAAGGTTATGTGGAGGTTCCTCAGCCTTGGACTATGCATCGCGTCTGGGGTAAAGATAAAGCGGGGAATCCTAAACAGCAACCGCCTGCTTTATTAAATTTTTACTTCTCTTCGAAGCTTTGCCCAAATTTCATCATTCAAACTTCCAATATCATTGCGGGCAGGCACTCCCTGTCGGCCAGACGTAAAACCTTCGAATCGGTCGGGACTGCGGTGCTATATCATTTGTGTGCTGTGTCTGTGGACCTATGTCCAAAGGGTCTGGAGTCGTTACTGAGGGATGGAGTAATGAAGATGGAACGGAAACTTCAAAGTAAGGGCGTCAATAAGAAGTGGATGGGACATGACTTTCCTCCATTTGTTGTCTCGCTCCAGGGGCAACGTCAACTCCGTCTGTCTGATACATCCAAAGAGCTCTTGGATTACTTGGATGGTGGCGATTATGATGATCATGTCAAGCGTTGGTTTGCCATTGAATGCTGCAAATATGATTTGTAGCGCATTCAGCCCGTCTTTGAGAAGCTAACTGAAACAGGGTGGCTGACCAAGAATATTGGTCGAAGAGCTCATATTTTGGAGGCTCCAGTGGGGAATATCTCAGAAGCCAAGAAGATCATTTACTCCAAGAAGCAATTCATCCATCGTAACTACAATCATCTTGTTACGACAGTGGAAGTTCCCTTCATCACGAGTCTCAACTTTACAGTTAAAGTGAGGATGTCTGACCCCTCTATTCCGCCTCCATACAAGTACACCTGTCTTCGTAAGGAGCTCCTAAATCTTCAGCTTCCTGACTCTCGGCAACTTCTGGATAGCATTATTCCAATCAACTTTGGACCCAATGCGGGTCTTCACACTCTATCATTTCCAAACACTCGGGCTCACCTGGCTATGGTTTCACTTTTTGTTCCGTATATCGTTCCCTTCTTTCACCACTATCTGACTAAGGTTAGAGGATTTAGTGTGAAGTGTCGTGATGATTTCATGAGAAGTTTTGATGTAGATGAACGGAAGTTGGCAGGAGAAAGTACCTTTGATCCCGACACATGGAAGGTTACCTACAGATTCGCCACTCGCTCCTCCCAGTTCATTGATGACGCAGTCAAGGCTGGCTTGCTTCCTCCTCAGAGCTCCTTTGACGGTTTACCCTCCTCTGAGTTTCAGTTTCGCCATGGTAAACAAAAGTTTGACTCTACAGAAATGGAACGCCTTGCCCAACGTATGAATTTCAAGGGAGCTGTTGAGGAGCTCAAGGACTTGGACGATGTTGATGATTCTTGCACGGTAAACAGCACGGCTGGCAACACAAATGGTGCTGAATCTCTCCGCTCGGTGACTACGGAGCAGTTTGGATTCTCTGGCAGGGAGGATAGGCTTCATGAGATAAGGACGGGAAGTGGTGATGGTCAGAGCGGCTCGGATAGTGCGGCAGACAACAGCTCTGTTGCCTCCTCTGTTTCCGGGATGTCAGTTGATTCAAGCTTTGGTGGCTTTGGTGATAGAGAACGCGCTCTGGCTGCAGCGAATGCAAAAGCCGAGTCAGAGCGTCTTCGTCTTGAGAATGAACGGATGGCCAAGGAGCTTGCTGAGCTCCGCTTGATGAAAGCTGCTATTGCAGGTGGATCTCGGGCTGGGACTTCTCATGATTCTTCCACTAAGGAGAGTCATGAGAAATGAGTAGTCCCAGGGGGGCCTTGACTGGGGGCACGTGTCAAGGTCTAGGCGAGAGTGCCCATTGGGGGAATGGGGATGCAAGGGGCATCTCCAATCGATCTCTTCGCTCCCAGCAACGTGCTGGGAGGTTTAGGTCTAATCATCATTCCATACAACTTCATAAACTTCGTCAATCAACAAGAAAATTTCTACACAAAAAACAACCTACATTCGAAACTCTTCGGGACGCAGTCTCCTCGGCACAAAAAACTCCAAAGCAACAACAATCGGAAAACCTTCAACAGAAAGCATCTGACATCTTTCGTGCTCGCTGCCAAGAGGAGGCCAAAGTTAAAGAACACATTAATCAGCTCGCCAAGGATTCGGTTGGTTGGGTTCCTCCTCAAAAGCCAGATGATGTTGTTCGCATCCTATTTGAAAATCGCAATAGTCTAGGTATTTTCACGTCAATGTGGAAGGTAACCAAATTGAACTCCCTAATCCATCAATACCAAGCTGATGGTTTGTTTGCTAATGAGGATCAAATTAACTGGTCTATGATGGATCATAAAATGACGCTGCCCGAACTAATTGCACCAGGCACATCCAAGAGAAGTGTAGCCTCTCACAACACCCATGAGTCCATCGAGCGGAGTCAACCGGGTGGGACCTCGGCTATGGTCTTCAATCGTCTTGCCACATTCGTGATTGATTCTGGTTCTGATCCAACTGGGCTTGGCCGATGGTCTTGGATTCGAGTTGGTTTTGGGGACTTTTCTACTTATTTGGTGTCAGCGTACCAGCCTGTGATTCCCTCCTCTGCTAGACGTAAACGTCGTCCATGGTCTCCTAGGAGGAAGAAGGTGAAAGCCTCTACAGTGTGGCACCAACAGCGTCGTTACTTCCTTCACAAAGGAGAATATCAATGTCCTCGTACCCTATGGCAGAGGGATCTGGCTCAGCAATTGGTGGAATGGCGGTCGGAAGACTGTAATGTTTTTCTTATGGCGGATCTGAATGAAAATATATATACTGGCAAGTTTGCTCAGCGTCTTCAGGAGGATGACATATTGATGTTGGAACTGTGCCAGTCCTTTCATGGACATCCAGCTCCGGCCTCACATATTCGTGGTACGGGCGCCATCCTTGGCCTTTTCTATAGCCCTGGAATCATCTGTAAGAACTACCTGATTTGTGCACATGGCCGTGGGGTAGGTGACCATAGACTTCATGTGGTGGACTTATGTGGTTACTCTGTCCTGGGTACACCTTTTCCTACTCTTGGTGCAGCAGAGAGTAGAAAACTCACATGCAAATGTCAGCGGACAGTGGCTAAGTACAATCGTGTCCTGCAGTCACTAGCATTGCGGCACCGCCTCTTTGACAAGACAGTTAGTCTTGACAGACATGCAGACGAGGTGTGCGAAGGCAGCCTCTCACCAGCTGAGTTTCAGATTCTAATGAGTCGTTGGGACAAAGAACTACGTGACTGCATGGTGGCGTCGGAGGATCAATCCAACAAGTATTACAATGGTCCACTCCCGTATAGTCCAGAGGTGGGCATTTGGGTGAAGAGGAAACGATTGTATACCTTGATGGAGAAATTTCACAATTTCAAAATGGCGGATCCTCGTAATTTCCTACGGGACTGTAGGAAGGCATTGATCGACCCGCCAACGACCATTTCTCCTGATCAAAGAGTGGTTCTGCTTGCAGCTGCTACTCAAAAGCTTCAGGATCTTCGGAAGGAAGCTCCTAAACTTAGACGCGCCCATCTTAATGATCGACTGACGGATGCCCGGCTTCGCAGTGACCAGAAGGCAGTCAATGCCATTGTTTCCATGCTGAAGACTGAAGGTGTTCGGAAAAGTTGGCGTAATATTCACAAAACAACAAACCCACGAGTAAGCGGTTCCGTGGGTGCTATTCAAGAGGCTGCGGTTGAACACCCTCGCACGTTTCATGACAAGGAAAATCTCTTCGATCAGGCGTCTCATCAACTGGAAGATAGGTTTCGTCTGGCATACTCTGCTCCTGTGTTTAATCAACAATTATTTGATGAGATTGGTTACTGCGGTGATCTTCCTGTAACTATTGCAATCCTTCAGGGCACCTACCAATTCCCCCCGGATACTGACTTCTATACAAGAAGGCTGTGTGAGAGGGCTGCATATATTTACGCTACTATGTCTGCACATGAGACTGCCACTATGGTTTCCACAGAGGATTTTGTGTTTTATTGGAAGACACAGGATGAGAGGGTCAAGTCAAGTCCCTCTCGTCTCCACATGGGTCACTATAGGGCTGCATCATCCAATAAGTATAATGCGTCTCTTCACGCTTGGAAACTGTCCGTGTGTGCTCGAACTGGAGTTCCTTTGGAGAGATGGGGCTATGGTATCCAGGTTCTGCTGGAGAAGATTTTTGGTGCAGTGCTGATTGAAGACATGAGAGCCATCTGCCTATTTGAGGCAGATGCAAACTGGTGGACTAAACTGGTCTTTGCGAAGAGGATGATGTCAGAGGCTACGGAGCAGGGTGTACTTCCACAGGAACAGTTTGCTCGTCGTGGTCGCCAAACAACTGATGCCTCTCTCGTGCTGACTCTCTTTGCTGACATTAGTAGGACCCAACACCATCCTGCATCCATCTGCGGCTGTGATCTTGGGCAGGCATATGATCGAGTAATGCACTGCATTCAGTCGATTGCATGTCAGGCCTTTGGTGTTCCTGCAAAGGCAGTATCGATGTGGCTGTTGATTATGCAAACTATGTCGTTCTATTTAAGCACGGCGTATGGGCTCTCAGATAAAACCTATGGGGGGAGTGAAGAGAACAGAACCATGGGTGATGGGCAGGGAAGTGGCTTTGCCCCACCAGCTTTCAACTGTCTGAGTGCCTTGATGATTGAAAGCTATAAGTCCATGGGACATGGACTTCGACTCGCTACGGCATGGAGTGGTGTCCTACTTTGGTTGGCGGCAATCATCTTTGTGGATGACACAGATCTACTTCACTGGGCTCCTACTCCATGCTTTGCTGTCACGGACTTCACACGCCAGATTCAGACAGCTATTAACGACTGGGGTAGATTCGTGCAAGCTACTGGTGGGATCTTGAAGAGGAAGAAGTGCCATATTTACCTCATGATGTACAAATTCCGTCGTGGCCTCGCCAAGCTCAAGACTCCACATGAACTGGGGGATCCTCAATTCACGATTCCTCAACCATCTGGCGAGGATGTGACCATTCCCTTACTTCCGTGCACAAAGGCCTCAAAGGGTCTTGGTGTGTATTCGTGTCCTGCTGGTGACTACACTACACATGTGAAAGAGAGAATTTTAGCTCCTGGATTGAAGTGGGCAGACCAGTTAGCACTTCGGCCACTCCCTCGTACTGATGCATGGATCAGCCTGCGTTCCCAACTGATTCCCTCTATATCATATGGATTAGGAGTTGTCTCGCATCCGGTTGTCAAGATGGAAGAAATTTATGGTAGAGTTTATTTTAGACTGCTACCCTTTATAGGGATGAATCGGAATATTAGGAAAGAGTTCAGGACCCTTCCTCGGAAGTACCATGGGATCGGTCTTCCAAACCTCAATATAGATTGTGTGTGTGCTAAGTTGGATTTATTACTACGTCACTGGGACTCTCCCGACTCGATTGGTACGATGCTGTCAATGGCTTTTGAAGTTCTACAACTCGAGACGGGTCTATCGGGTCAACTTCTTGCTCTTTCCTATGATTCCTTTGGCTTTCTTGCGACAGATACATGGTTCTCGCATCTGTGGGAGCTCCTATCGAAATTTGACATTCAACTCAGGATGGAGTCTCGTTTTGAATTACCGCTGTTTCGAAAGAACGATAAGGCCATTGTTCCACACATAATGTCGTTAGGTGTCTT
>JALLOT010002494.1:0-11907 GCA_036939595.1 Thalassiosira livingstoniorum | reverse complement strand
ACTTCAGTCTCATGGCATTATGCGGATCATTTTGCATATGATTATGACTAATCAACTTTCAATGCTGATAGGATTCAGAAATTGGCTCCTTTTGGGGGAGGCTGACCCAACAGACAGCATGGGTTTTATAGAGATGATGTTTACTTGGTATGTCTATATCTCTGTTGAATTCTCACCTATATATCTTTACTATATTTATTATTTTTTTTTAGTGAAATCTTTGTGAAGAAGCATACCACATTTGCGTAGCTCCTATTTCATGTTCCAAATTTTCAAATGTTTTTATGAATCCAAACAATTTAGTGGCAACACTGATTTTGTCTCAACCATGGCAACAACAAAGTCAAACAGGCATCTTGTAAACAGGTGATCATGAAACCATTGGCACTGTCATCAAGACAATTTGACAATAGTATTAGTCGATACAGATGATGAAGGTTTCATGAAATTCACGTCTTTGACACCATTCAAGTGGCTCAGCCATGGTGGCCAAGGTAGCAGCATTCATTCAAGCTAGATTATCATTTTAATTGTTGGCATCACTAATTAAAGATAATAGACTATTTATTTGTTTAACTACACTAGCACTATGTGGTAAGTATTAATCAGTCAATGTTGACATCACTTGTGGTTTTGACAAGCCATTGAAACCATTGGTGCTGTCATCAAGACAATTTGACAATAGTATTAGTCAATGCAGATGATGAAGGTTTCATGAAATTTACGTCTTTGACACCATTCAGGGGCTCAGCCATGGCAGCCAAGGTAGCAACAATCATTCAAGCTAGATTATCATTTTAATCTCTGGCGTCACTAATTAAAGATAATAGACTATTTATTTGTTTAACTACACTAGTACTATGTGGTGAGTATTAAGCAGTCAATGTCAACATCAATTGTGGTTTTGACAAGCTGTTGAAGGCAGCTGTCAGTGCCATTGTCCCACATAATTACTATGTGGCATGACAGCCAATGATGGTCAATTGGGCCTGCCGCACATAGAATTAGTAAATGTAGATACTTAGTAATTAGACCAAATTGGCCCAATTGCTGCCACTTCAAGCTAGTCAACAGTGGTCAATATGGCACTGATGCCACTAAACAACAAGTTATGAGTGCTGTTATGATGGTGTTGACTCAACAAATCAGAGCTACACAAAGTAGAAGTATTTCTGATTCCCCCTGCCATAAAAAAATCTACAGGAAATCACCCCCAACTGTGGTAATTGATTTTTTTTTTGGAATTTCATGGTCAAAACAGTTTTACTAGCATGGGACCAATGGTTAGGCAGGAGTTAGTTATTGTCACCTGCCCATATATAGCACATTTAATCTCTTATTAAGGGTTATTTTCTACAGAGAGGATCTAGTATGTTTGGAAAGATGTTGCCCTGAAACCCAAGTTGAAATGTTGATAATTTTTAGGCAATAAATTATGAAAATATTTTCAACAAAAAGGCTGTAACATTTTTTTTAATTTGAAGCAAAATCAGTAGATTAAACAAAAAATTATTTATTCACTTTGAAAAAACATTCACAAGGCAATTTTGAAATACATTTCTTCAGTAACACATGATATTACTGGTAAGCAATGGTAATATGTGTATTATTATCATATCTATATTCTTTAGCTGATAATTCTAACTCTAGACGATTGATAACTGTGTTTAGGCTGTTGCATTAACAATCCCTTCAGAAAATCTTTAGGATTCAAATGTTTTTTGAACGTAGCAATCATATGGTAATGAAAACCAAGTGTAAATTTAAATCTTCATACCCGTAAGTATGTAGAAGAATTTTTTCATGCTTAAATTATTTGATTTGCTGTACCATATGACCAAGTTGAAGTGATGGGTTGGAATCACTGGGTTGGGGTTGGATTGGGGGTCTGGGAGTAAGGCGCACTCAATAATTAAAAGCTGAAAAAATAATTTACTACCAATATGTGCTCATATGAGTGCTCATAATATTATACTATTTCTATTAAAGACCACTAATTAGGTACAGTACTTACCTTATTTATCTCTTGTACAACACTACTTACTATGTTGTAAGTATTGTACTTGCTCACATAGCATTTTTGTATGGTGTATTGTTTGGTAACTAAGTTTTCAGCCATTTTGTTGATTTTGTTATCCTGGAATCAGTTTTCTCCGGACTAATTGCGTTCGTATTTCAAACACCTCTTTAGGCCATTGATCTTGCGGGCCAACATTGAAAATGGCGGGGAAGAAGTTGTTAAAGTCGACATCGACCGTCGAACTGGAAGATCTTTTTGATTTTCTTGGTCTCGATGCATCGAAGGGATTGAGTGATGATCAGGTGGAAAAAAAGAGGGCCGAGCATGGTTGGAATGAGCTTGACAAAGAGGATCCAACTCCCATTTGGAAGTTGGTATTGGAGCAGTTCGATGACACTTTGGTTAAGATTTTGCTAATGGCGGCAGGAGTGTCATTTGTACTCGCTTACTTTGACGACCAAGGAGAACACGCCGACGAAGAGGGGATCCTTGCCTACGTTGAGCCCATCGTCATTCTGATCATTCTTATCCTCAATGCTATCGTGGGAGTCTGGCAAGAATCCAATGCCGAGGCTGCACTTGAAGCATTGAAAGAACTCCAATCTGAAACTGCACGCGTCCTTCGTAATGGCAAAATGGTGACCATCAACAGCCGCGAGCTTGTGCCTGGTGACATCATCGAAGTAAAGGTCGGTGACCGTGTCCCAGCAGACACTCGTGTGATTGAGTTGAAGACTACATCATTGCGTCTGGATCAGTCCCAGCTCACTGGAGAATCAAAAAGTGTTGCCAAAGACCCTTCTGTTCCGAAAGTTTCTGAGGATGAACTTGTTGTGCAAGCGAAAACCAATATTATGTTTGCCACGACAACTGTTGTCGGTGGAATAGCCAAGGGTGTTGTTGTCGATATTGGGATGAAAACTGAAATCGGAAAGATCCAGCTTGCTGTGCAGGGTGCTGCGGAAGAGGAGGATCACACACCGCTTAAGAAGAAATTGGACGAGTTCGGAGATATGCTCTCCCAGGTCATTGGAGTTATCTGCATTTTGGTTTGGATCATCAACTACAAACACTTTTTCGACCCTGTCCATGGAAGTGTTTTCAAGGGGTGCATTTACTATTTTAAGATTGCAGTCGCGCTTGCCGTAGCTGCTATTCCCGAGGGTCTTCCAACAGTCATCACCACTTGTCTTGCACTTGGAACACGTAAGATGGCAGCCAAGAATGCCATTGTACGCAAGCTTCCTTCTGTTGAAACTTTGGGCTGCACCAACGTCATTTGTTCGGACAAGACTGGTACCTTGACCACAAACGAAATGTCTTGTGTTGAGATAGTTCTTCCATCCACCAAAACTGAAATGTCAAAGCATGCTGTTAGTGGCATTACTTATGCTCCAATTGGAGAAATTTCACCCCCACTTGACTTCAAAGCTTCAGCAGCCCAAATTTCTATGGTTTCCACCATTGCCTCTCTATGTAATGCCTCGTCCATCGAATACGACAACAAGGCGTTCAAGTATGTTCGTGTTGGTGAACCTACAGAAGCAAGTTTGAAGACATTGGTAGAAAAGATTGGTCTTCCTGATGCTAACGCGCAAATAGCGCTTGTTGCAAGGAGGGAGAGTGACCCTGCACACACTGCCCACTCCGTCAACGACTTTTGGATTGGAAAATCGAGCACTTTGGCGACTTTGGAGTTCCACCGTGATCGTAAGTCAATGTCAGTTGTGACGAAGGCAATTGGCAAAGAAACGAACCAGTTGTTGGTGAAAGGTGCTCCTGAGGGTCTTATTGCGCGTTGTAGTAAAATTATGCTAGGAAATGGACAAGTTGTGCCACTTGACAAATCGTCAATTGATGCCATTTTGTCACAACAGCAGCGTATGGCTGGGCGTGCACTTCGTGTTCTTGCCCTCGCTTACAAGGACTTAACGGGTGACCTTGGATCTTATGATGGTACTCGCGAACACCCCGCCTATAAAACTCTCTCGCAGGATCATAGCACTTTTGCTAGTATTGAATCAGACTTGACCTTCATTGGACTTGTGGGAATCATTGACCCTCCTCGTGAAGAGATTGCACCCATGGTGAAAATGTGCAAGACAGCTGGAATCCGCATCATGATGATCACAGGTGACAACAAACTCACTGCCGAGGCAATTGCTGTTGATATTGGCATTTTGGACCAAGGATTTGATCCTGAATCTAGCTTCACTGGTGCTGACTTCTTTAAGAAATCTGAGGCTGAACAACTAAGCATTCTTATGAGAGGTTCTGGTGGGCTAGTTTTCTCGCGAACTGAGCCCAAGCACAAGCAGCAACTTGTGAAGCTCCTTAAATCGCAAGGATGTGTTGTGGCCATGACGGGAGATGGTGTAAATGATGCTCCAGCATTGAAACAAGCAGATATTGGAATTGCAATGGGAATGACTGGAACAGAGGTCGCGAAAGAAGCATCTGACATGATTCTCGCCGATGACAACTTCGCAACAATTGTGCATGCTGTTGAAGAGGGACGTTCAATCTATAACAACATGCAGGCATTTATTAGGTACCTTATTTCTTCCAACATTGGAGAGGTTGCTGCTATTTTCTTTACCGCCGCCTTAGGTCTTCCAGAGGGTCTCATCCCTGTCCAGTTACTTTGGGTAAACCTGGTTACCGATGGACCACCTGCCACTGCACTAGGATTCAACCCAGCAGATGCTGACATTATGAAAAAACTTCCCCGTCGTACTGATGACAGTCTCATTACCCCGTGGGTGTTTTTCCGTTACATGGTTGTTGGCATCTACGTCGGCTTTGCATGTGTAGGAGTCTTTGCCTACTGGTATGTCCTCTATCCTGGCGAACACACCAATATCACTTTCGAGCAGCTTACGCATTGGGGACAATGCGCTTCCTGGACTGATTTCAAAGTTAATGATTTCATTGGTTTGGATATGCAAACTGATCCATGCAAATATTTTACCGATGGAAAAATCAAAGCATCTACTCTTTCTCTTTCTGTTCTTGTAGCTATTGAGATGTTCAACGCTTTGAATGCACTCTCTGAAGATGGTAGTTTGGTTACAATGCCACCATGGTCTAACCCCTATCTAATCCTGGCGATGATTGTTTCGTTCGGCTTGCATTTCGTAATCCTCTACGTTGACTTCTTGGCTGATATGTTCAATGTAACACCGTTGGATTTCGATGAGTGGATGGTTGTACTGATGTTCTCTTTGCCGGTCATTTTCATTGATGAAATATTGAAATTTGTGGGCCGAAGCATGCATGAGAAAGAGCTGAAAGAGCGCATGGCAGCTGAGCAAGATGCGAAGAAAAAGCAATAATAGACTCGTTCTAAGACCCTTGGTAAAATTTGTTACATGCCATGATGTTAGGTGGACAAGGGAAACATTAAATGCATAATTTATCATTAAAAGTCGACATTATGTTAGGTCCAGTGTATTCGTTGCAGAAGCAAGGAATAACTTGGCTTTTTTTAAACTACCTACAACTTCTTGCCAAAATACGAAGCGTAGTAAAGCTCTCAAACTGAGTTTTTCTACTTCAGCTGCTGAAAGTATTCCTAATAAAAAATTTTCACTTCATGCTTTGACATGTAAACTAGAAAAAACTCTATACATTTGTGAGTGTGCTTATTCTATTACTGCAACAGCTATTAAAATTTCAGTATTTTGAAGTGATTAACATACACACACAGGCCCATGGAAATAAAGATCCGCAACGCATGACAATGCTTTACTACAGACGATATGTCTACTACTGATTTTCACATAATATCTACATAGGAAATATCGTGGCAATTTTAGACACAAAAACGAAGTCAAAATGAAATCAACCCACTCAGTGCCATGGAAGGCATGGAAAGAGTTCATTTTGATGTTAGTAAGCAGGGGCAGGTGCTGATAAGATAAATGGCCTTGAAGGTAAAATTTATTTTTGGGGTCCAAAACCCCTGGACCCTGCCTTGATGACATCATATATGCTAATTTTAGGCTAGTTTGCTATGAGAAGTATCTTTTGAGTCACTATTGGTTGATGTTTGTGATTCTTACATACTTTTTGTAATCTCAAAAAAAACATTATGGGATAGATTAGGGGACAGAAGCCGCATTCCTGAGGTGGCATAAAAATATGTTCATTTTCAAAAGGAAGCACACCAAGACTTCAAGGTCAAATCCTTTTTTTATGCCTCCCCCCATTTAATAAGATCAGTGTTTAATCAGAATTCAATGATTTTGCTTTGTTCTGAAAAATGAAGAAGAATTTTTTCATCTCACACTGAAAACATCTGTAACAAACATGTAATATTAGTTTCATTTGATTTTTCTTCTAAATTCAAATTCTGTTGTTTGTTTTAGTATTGAGAGGTACTACCAATAAAACTAAATGCCCCAAATTGTATAGATCTTAATCATGCATTATCTAGGCACTAAGCACTTTCAGGTCATAGGAGAAGTGTTATTCTACTGGCACAAGCACGGCCTTTAGAATTGAGATGTCTGGTGCAAATCAGGTTTTACTCAATACTATGTGTCTTTATTACCAAAAACAAAAGCACCATTTTCCAGGATTAGGTATCCAAATAGATTTTGACTAAAATACAATACAAAATCTACTTGCAGCTTACGCAAGAAAAATGTATAGCACTTTAAAAAAGATTGTTGTTCATTATTATGAATAATTGTTAGAAAAGAGCATGTCATTATGAAAGAGTTTTGCCTAAAGATCTATATGTTGAGGCAAAAAATCTCCATGAACTCATTTCCAATTCAAAACACATGAATTTCTCATGATTTTCTAGGCTTCTAAATGGAACTTGGTATCTAGATAGTTTCATGCTGCACCACACAAATTGCTTCAATACTATTTTTGGCTTTGTAATAAATTCAATATCATATCCTCAAGAAATTGATATTAAACATGTACACTTGTTCTTTAGAGAACTGAAGAAGAATCTTGTTGTGTAGAAGATATCTCTTTTGACTTTGCAATTAACGGTTTGTTAGGCCAGCAGGTAATCATTAGAGGTACCACAAAGCTGATTAAAAACAAGCCTATAAAACCTCTGAATGATGTTACTATCTTTTTGATGCACTCACATACATACACTTGGATAGAGCTGTAGGTACTTGCCTGGCACAAGAGGCAAAGTATGGGCAGGGCATACTCACACTTTCAATAATCTGTAAATAGCATTTTTGTATTGTATATTGTTCATGCACAAGAATTTTAATGCTGAAAACAAAAGAATGACAATGATCCAGACCAAGTTGAAAGGCTATCAAAAGTTGGACATCATTACCTCCACCTTATGGTGACTTAAAAGTTATCTTTTTCTCATTGGTTTATTAGAGAGGAGGAATGAAATATGTTCAAAACAACATATCTATTTCACCATTAAAAAATCACTAGTGAGATGGTTAACCACACAATGATGCTTTATCCACTGGTACAGGACAGTTGGGAGAAACAAGAGTTGAGCATCATCCATCATGATGCTGGCAGATCATGCACAATTTTCTAATGATGTTGATCAAAAAATGCCACACCCTCACAACAGTCAGCTCATTGAATACCCAATACTCAATCAATGGCGAATTCTTGCCCCAAGCAATTACAGATGTACACTACTATGAGAACAATAGAAGTGTCATATTTATTTAGCACAAATACACAATTGTCATTTCTTTCCTGCCACTGCCAATGCTTTTCCATGTTTCATACAATATTTTCAAGATTCAATAAAGGACATATACAAATACTAGTAAATGATACTAATTAACCCCAATCAACACCTAAGTAAGTAAGTAGTTAATATTTCCTGGTGTGCAAGAGTTTGCATCAATATCCATGTTTACTTTCAATTTTCAACCCTACTTATAATTAAATAAATTTAATCATTTGTTACTTCCTTCAACCAAATGTTGAATGTTATCAGACAAAAGAATCTATCATTAAAATTAAGCATAGAAGTGCACATAAAAATAATATTTTTGCTGGTACAATATAGCAGGAAGTGATCATTTACAACAATATTTGGGTGGAACATACACAACAAAAACATTAGATGCATTCCTAAGAAACAAAACAATATCCCAATGAGACTCAGCCTATGATTAGAAAGAATAATTTTGCTGAATTAAGAGATAATTCCCATTGAAACCAATTCAGTAGAAATATTTCTTGATGGAATATGATCATATATTCTAAGCATAATTTCCGAAAAATTTCATACAATCAAAAACTGTAATAGAAAAATGTGATTTTACTACAAATGATGGAGGCTAGTTTATCAGATCAATGTTTCTTTAGTAAGTTCAGAGTTCCACAAGTGCAATTTAGGAGAGTCTTTCCCACGTAGACCCATCCAAATGGAACAACTAAATGTACTTTAAAATTTCTGTTTCATTACTAGTAAGTTCAGAGTTCCAATGGCTTGCAAATTTGCTCTCCCAAATTTCTTCTGCTATTTTTCTGTAAAAATCTTCTGTAAAATGAGATATTTCTCCAAAATTCAAAATAAATGGCATGAATCATTAAAAACTCAAAGTATATTTAGTTTTAGTGGTCTCATTAGCAAAAGGAGGCAAGAGTTACACCAATTCTAAATAGAAACTCATTGAAATGAATAATAAAAAGAATACTTTATATCATGAGGGGTTTCAGTAATGAAAAGTAAATAAAATGGGTACTACTACTAAACATTTTGTTCACATGACTCTAAGACTAACAGGAACACACTTTTAATACTCTAATAAGAGTAAGTTTATTTTTGGAAGTGATTTTTGGGACCCATAGGTCTCAGACCCTTTTTTATGGACCCAGACCAACTTTCAAAAAACAGATTCAAAAATGGGTCTGTCATTGTTTTTGAAAAAAAAAACATTTTCATGGATCCCAGACCCAATTTTGCCCCAATCTTGTTGCTTATTTTACAGATTCAAAAACACTTCTTAATACCCTCAAAAACAACAAACACAATCAGTGGGTCCCTAAAAATGAGATCCTGAAGCAGTGGTCCTTCCAAACCAACACATCCAGTGTCGCTATTGCCAACAGCCACCCCACTACACCAATCCATTACCACATCAAAGGGGCACACTGCCCTTTGTCAGCACAGTAGAATTCATTGCTGGTACTGAGATTGCTTGATTGTTTGTTTACAATTGTGGAATGACATGGTACCATGTGACACAACAAAACAGAAGGGTTTTCAACAAAAAATGATCTTGATAACAAAAGGATCCTAACAACCAGTTTGCAGGTTTGTGGGATCAATGTTGTGGGAGTGCCTTTGGATCCCAAAAATGTTTGTGGGGGACCCCAACAAAAACAAAAGTTTGTTGGAGTGTTCTTTGTTACTATCCCAACAACAGCTGTGCTCAATGAATCCCAACAATAGAGTTCATGGAAGTTGGTAATGTTGGATCCCAACAATAACAGCAGTTGGAGATTATATTTCAAGTGTGAGGGTTGGAACCCAACAACAGTTTAGTTTTGAGTGTGAGGGTTGATTCAATTTCAAGTTTGGTGTTAGAGTAACTCGGTTGCCAACAACAAAAGTTTTCTAATAACAAATGGGTTGTTTGGTGGTCATAGGTGTAAGAATTTATTAGCCATATGGTCCCTTCACAGTTGGCACACATGACACAATAGGAAACCAACTTTGAGTGGATCCATTGCCAACAACAGTTGTCAACAATGCAAAAAATAAAAAGGGACCAATAACTCATCAAATATTATTTTTTATTTTATCATTAATTTATGTATCTTATCAAAAACATGCAAATTTGCACATAAATAAGGATTAATGTGTAAAAAAATTTGTTCAAGAAGCTCTCTTGTCCAAAACCTATCAGACATTACTCTGACTATTGAATCTATCAAATTAGCAAATAAGTTCTAAAAGTCATTTTTTCTGCTCTTTCCAATGGTGTTTTTGTGGTGGTAATGGAATATGTGTTGATGATGTATAAAGTAATGAAATAGCTCACCAACTCAGTTTTCAGGAAAGGATGTGGCATGAATGGAATCCAATGTTTGTCTATCAGTTGCTAGGCATCAACCAGTTGAATACAGAACCAGAATAATGCAGCTGGTAGCACACAATTCTCTGTGTTTCAAGGTTTCTGGCTCAAGAGCAGACACAATAAGAATATGGCTTGATGACAACTCCCAGATTTGCCCTCATACATAGGAATATAAGCAACATATTTTTTGTGACTTATGAAGTATTCTTAATTGTGTATGTGCATCTATTGCAACACAAAGTTTTTTCAATTACTTGACAAGACTTGATTTTAGTTAGTTGGATTCTAAAATAATAATTACTATTACTAGAAAAGTTCAAAGGCCAATTACTCTATATATAAAAAATGGTTATATGCTGGAATCTGATGATTTTTTGATGAACAATCCTTACTTTTCACTGTATTATTTTTTAATTTATTTTTATCATAAAAAATTAAAAAAGAATGAACTGAATTTTATAATCATACACTTTTTAATTCTTTTCTCCTAATATGTCCAACAGTACCAAATTATTAGAAACAATTGGTTTGTTTTTTAATTTTTGACAAATAACTCAAAAAGATTTTTTTGCTGAAATATTTCATTTCTTTTATTGCTTGAATATCTTACCTATGTTTGTCATTGATTTTCATTCCCTCATTGTTTTGTATCAACTTGTTAATAGTTTCTGTTTCAGGGTCAACACCAGCTCTCAGGTAAATGTTGACTACATTTGTAGAGACACATGATTTTTTGTGACTTATGTGGTGGTAGTTAAAAAGGTTGTCAAGTGTTTTTGGAGTAAACCAATCACGCAACACAAAAATTTCAATTAAAAACTGCAACAATGTTATTGCTTTGAGATTTGGCATTGAAAATTGATGCTCCCACTTAAAGTAAGCAAGCAGCTCAGAAAGCTCCACTTTCTGTAATGGTTGTATAAAACTGAATAGATGTAATTATAGTATTGCTGCTCACATAGTTTGTCCTTGAGGGACTGACTTTTCACCATTATGATAAAATATTTCATGATAATTACATTCATATGGTCCAGTTTGATTGGTAAACTAGATTCTTTTAATTGTTGCATGTGTTGTTGTCTAAATATTATTTTAATGAGAAAAAATGTGAGCTTCTTCATTTTTGACTTTCAGTACCTGTGTAATACTTTCCAATAACACAGTAAACAGGTTTTGGAATCATTATAAAAAATGTGCTGCATTTCAGTTCTTGAAAGTATTGTTCAATACTTTTGTAGATCTATATTTTTTGAAAGAACTTGGCAATTTTCCAGATTTGATGACATGTTTCTGTGTTGAAATTGTGAGTAAAACATAAAATTTATCATATTTCTTTGGTAGATGAGTATTAATCACACTTTTTTACAAGTTTTGTTTAACAATGGCATCACTCATATTAACAACTCCATTTTTTTCCCTTCTTCTTGTTGAGAAAAATCCTAGTTGGAATATGAGGACAACCCTCTGGGCAAGGACTTACCCATGCTTAACATATTGATCCTCTGGATGTAATGTGTGTGTCTCATCCTACAACTTACCTGTCTAGTTGGCTCATGTCATACCAAGCTGCTACATAGTACCATTTGTTGGCATTCAAAAATTCCAGTTACACAAAGTTGTCACATCTTTGGTCTTGGCAGCAACAATCACTTTCTTAAGCACACCAAGCATCAAACAAGCCACCTTAACATGAAAGCCAAAACAAGCGTATGTCCAACACTTCCATTCAAAATCAACAATTCTAAGAAGCAATTCCCATCAACACAGGTGACATAGGCACTAGTCTGAGGCAGCTGTTTAGCTCCAGATTCCATCATGAATTGCTTAATTATGATGTCACTGATA